>JAQIVE010005966.1:0-12132 GCA_034698285.1 Sminthurinus bimaculatus | reverse complement strand
ACTATAACGGAAATACAGCCAACCAAAAATAAAAAACATGCAATTTTGTCGCTTCTCGCCCTCAATCACGGTATGTATTTAGGTATGTAAGTTTAAATATTTACCCTTTATTTCAAACTCATCGACGTCGCTCTGAAAAACGAACGTGAGCATGGCTGAAAAAAGAACGTTGAGGGTAAAGTACACCTAATTAAAAAATGGGAAAACCACAGTAATTATTGTGTAGGTATATTTTTGAATGCATAAGAAATTTACGTTTTTGTACAGAATTTTTGTACCGTGAAAAAAATTGACTTTCAAACATATTTAATTAAATGTCCTGCAATTGTTCTTGTGTGTGTATAGTGTATAAAGTATATACATAAAATACGCACCAATTTCAAGGCCAAGTATCCTCCCCTCTTCGTGTTTATGCGTAGATTAAATTCCATTTGGTCCAGAGTCAGCAAACCGGGCAATTCTACGTAAATCAACGCACCAAATTATCTTTAAAAAGATTTACCAGAGATTAAAATCAAGGTATAAATTGCACGTATAAAAATACTGTATAATAAACGCCGACAAATATTTACTGGATATGCAACAAGTCTTTTCAGATTTCCGGGTACTTGCCGTTTATGTACTGTACAGTGTACAGTTAATGGTTAATGAATGGGTTAAATTGGAGAACTTTGTCACACACAAAACTTGATTTATTGTGTACTTGCCTGGATAAAAAATCCAAGTCCTTGTTTGGAGAGACGGAAAAGTTAAATGAAGATAGGAAAGAAAAGTGTGAAAGGCAGCAGAGAGAATAAATATGTAGGAAACTTTCCCCGAATTTTATAAATCAGACAGCGCCGACACACACGCCGTTAATAGAATGAATATTATGCTGCTTATGTACAAGGTACAGGGTACAATCAAGAATATTTCTTAGTATTCAGCATCCAGGCAGAGCAGACAGAAAGAGAGAGAGAGAGACAAACACAGAGAGAGTTATTTCGAGCTGCAGCGACCGACAGGAAACACTCGTCAAAACTAAGGCAACCGGCTCGACTGGAGTGGAGTGTTTGCGGAGGATAAATCGATCCGATTTCTCGGTTTTCGTTGCTATGTACATATATCTATTATCCATCTCACACATGTCATTCAGTTGTCACTTATGCATCTTTTGCACTTCACACTTCATCCATCCATCCAACGTACATACAAATGCTAGAGCATTTATGTACATATTAACAGAGCAGCTACTTACTTTAGTACAACGCGGATATTGGACGGACAGGTGTTTGAAAGGTATTTATATATTTGTTGGGGCAATTTGGAGAAATATTTTCTTTTTTAATTGGAATTACTTACACGCCTCAGTCCAGTGTATGCTTAAGTATGCATTTACAAAACAGCTACTTAAGTATGAAAGTTGCATAATGCATAACCAGATCCAGGCCATCAGCAAATTATGACTCGAGGAAAGGGTCGGGAGTCGAAAAGATTTAGATTCAGGGACAGGCTCAGCTAGAGGTTTCTACTGCCAGAGGGAAAAGCAAAAATCAAAGTGCTGAGCACGCAGTTGAGAGCCATTCCTCGACTGGGCATGAAATGTGGAAGCTTTCAAATGCTTGAGAGAGAGAGAGAGAGAGAGAGAGAGAGTCGACTAATATTTGTCAATTTTGTGCTTGACAAAATTGCGTCCCTTCTTGCTTTCAAGTAGCCAATATTGAACGCACGTAAGTGGTCGATTATGTAGTACGTATATAAAATTTTAAATCTTTCTCAGACGAAGAGTTTGACGCCGGTCGCATATTTTGCCCAGGTAGTAAGAATATAAATGTTGGTTATGCAGCAAAAACTGCCACATGGCGCTGCATCATTTAATAATTTGTATTCCTTCATAAACAAAGATTTTGACGCCGATTGCTCATTCAATACCATTTTTGTTTTTCCTCAAGGTGTTTGCAAATGTTTTACTTCGATTTTTCCTCTCATAGTTTTTTTAGTCCAAGTTTTTTATAATAATTCTTAATTTTTTCTGAATTTTTCATCCAGGTTTAAATAAATCTCTACATTTTTATGAACGCTTATAAACCTGAATAGATTTACCAAACTTTAGGAAGCCGGCTTTAAAAACTTTTGAAGTTTAAAGTTAATTTTCCATGAAATCTAAAATTTAGCGTAGCCTGAAAATCATTTTGCTTTTTGTCATAGATATCTACCTGCCTAATTTATTTAGGAGTTGGGAATTTTAAACTATTGTGCAACCAAAAGTACGTTTTCCAGCTTACCAATTTTTTTCATCTTATTCTTGCGCTGTAATTTTGGAAGCATTTCGACGCCGCTCACTTACGGTGCAGGTGTCGTACCACAAGTGTATTCCAAAAGCCTGTTAACATAAAGAGCGAAAACATTGCTGCAAATGTCGTGGCCGGCGTCGAAATGCTTCAAAAATGAGTAGAATTTCGAGAACCTGGAAGCAGCATTTTGAGCGAATGATTGTGATATTTCAAAGTTGTAAACAAGACTTGATACCTAAAACAATTGTGCCTTAATTCAAGGGTTATAGAGACCCAGAAGCCAGGTATAGGTACTTTGCGGTGACTCGTCCTCTAAATCGTGCAGTAGTCACTGGTTTTCTGAATTCGTTCTAATTTAAAACTCCAGTCGCCAATGTTGTTTTCTATAAATGTGTCACTCTATGATACTTTCTCCACAGCGAAGTATGGAGAAAGCCTCATAGAGTGACACATTTATAAAAAATAAAATAATAAAAAGAAAAAAGCTGGACAGTAAGTGGCTTTCTCCCGATTATTCTGGGACAATATGGAGTTCCAAAATCAAAGCAAATGTCGTGGACGGTGTCGAAATGCTTCAAACATTTCATTCCAAGAATTATATGGCTTCTATATCAGACAAGAAATGCATGCAGTTGACCAAAACTACAATTTATTTCTTGGTTAGCAGTAAATTTATTTAGTTTTGCGTATTTTTCCATTTTGGATAAGGCGCAACTAGAAATGTTTGCCGTAGAGAAATTCGTGAATTCGCCCGGTTTTGTAAAGCCCTGACGGAATTCCGCCGATTTAAGCAAAGCGACCCATTTGGAAGTGGTCAAAATTAAAACTCATTGGTTTCCCCTTGAATATTGCGGCCCTACGGGTTGTTGTTTGCTCAATGGCAGTTTTTATACTGCAACCAAAGAGGTTTTTTTTACATACATTTACTTTACTTTACATTTACATATTTTTTCTACACTTTCTTGCTCACAGACTTTGAATCACTATTTCTTCGGGAGAACTATACATTTGACATTCTCATGACAGCATAAGAGACATAATTCTAAAAATAACATAACTGTTTTAAGTACCAATTTAAATTCATGTCCTTCCTTGAAAATAAAACGATCTCTTGGCATTCCGTCGAAAAAATTGTCAAACGGAGAATTCGACGTCAATTAAAACTTTCGTTCAACTAACTTGCATTTTACACACTGAAACCTTTATGCTACTACCAAATTTTTTAATTATGTACCAATATGTATATCAATGTGGGTAAATAAGTAATTTTAATGGATTAGAACGCATGATTTATTTTTATAATTATCGTTATTACTGGAGCAAAATACAATTTGGGGTTTTAAAAACACGATTTTCATAACTAATGCTAGAGATAGGACGATACTTATAGTAAATGCTCTTACTAAATATGAATTATACAATATACATAGGTAAATACAGATATTTCTGTATATTTTTAAAACAGCTGTTTATCTTTATGTTAACCACATGTAGCTAGCCAAATGTCTTCAGGTACATATTTACTACATACATAAACACATGCATCGGCAATTCTTAACTAGATAAATTTTGCGTAAACTTAAAATAACTTCAGACAGTGCAAAAAAAAAGTCAAAACTGTATGCAATGTAAAACCTTGTGGACAGTCTCAATCTTTCCGGTTTTAGTCGCTTGTTTTCATACAACTTTCATAGGAGGGTGGAAAAGGTTCAGAATCTTGCTCTGGACCAGCTTCAATGTCCGCTTGACCGAGGTTCTGACCTTTACCTGGGCTATCAGCTGGGCTCATTTTGATCGTGGCAATGGAGCACAAAGGTGGGTTTTTTGGGGGCGTCAGGAATAGACAGTACGTGAACATGAGGACAATCAGATAGATTTTTACGCATAGCAAAGTCACCTGGAATGAGGACAAACTTTTGAAGATTTCCGGCTCTGTGCTTAAGGGGTTGAACAAGAAATTCAATCCTATATGCAGGCTATCCATAATCAGCCAGAATATCAACCAGCCTCTCGAGCCCTTGGGAAACCAAAAGTTGAAAATAGGGCCTTTATTTTTGAAAACAAGGGTTTTTAAAAAACTGCATAAGAAAAGTACCAATTGCACCATGTTTTCACACTTCCCACGAGGCGAGGATTTCTTGGGTGTCAAAAAAAGTTGTAGATTGTGCCATTTTTGAGGGTCACTTTGCAAACACCCGCCCAGTGTGGGAGGTGTAAATTTAGGAAAAATGTTCATGGAAATAGCGTCCAGAGAGGTCAAACCCAAGGGGGGCAAGTATTACCCCCTTTTAGGTAGTTGCCCCTTTGCAAAGGGGCAACTACCTCTGAATTATATTATGTACATACATACATACATAATGGAAATATCACCAATCGACACTAAGCTTTGCGTCGACTGTACATATAATCCCTTCGAAAATCACAGCTCCCAAACTGGACTTGTTATTTCAAGGTGGTCAAAGGAAAGTGGCCCTTAAAAATGACGATTTACATCTTTTGTATTGACACTGCAGAGATCCCCATTAAAAAAAGGTGCAAATGATCCTTTTCGCAGGTACCTACTTTAAAATAATTATTCTGCTTACTTTGGATATTCCGTGAATCAACATCATGGCAGTAAACAGCCCAAACGCCAACATCAGCATTGATATGAAGGCTGTCATAGATGGCAAGACAGTGTTGAAGGTGACCTTTGCAGGGTCTGCGAAGAAACAGTAAAGGAAAGTGCAGATGACCATTTTCACCACGTTCACAAAATTTGTAGCTTATCTCAAAATTCAAGAATTTGCAGTAACATCAGTATGTGTTATGTATTTATTTAAAGGCCCTTAATTTACCCTTTAATGCCAACTCATAGAGCTCCTCTTCCAACTGGCACATAACAAGTGTCTTGAAAAACATACTGATCCAATAGTACATCTGAATAAAAAAATGGGAAAACCACGTCAATTTGTATTAAACATTATTGAATATGTATGTGTATATTATTGATATCCCAGAGAAAAAACATTATCATTATCAACAAAATCTCATAAGATTTTGACACAATTTTGGTCGAAAATCTCATCATCGATTGTCAATCTTGTGAAATCGCATTAAACTTTAATGAGACTCGATAAGACTTTATTTAAAAAGATGTAGAAATATTTAAATTTAAGCACAGAATTTTGCTACGAAGCATATGTATTAAAATCGGCTGTTATGCTAATCCGAATGTAAAATATTATTCCTTACAAAAAAATACTATCAGATCCCATGAAAAATTAATGAGAGTTGAAAACATTGGCAATTTTTATTAAGATTTTGATGACATTTCTTCGAAAATTCGGGAAAAATCGTTAACAATTGATTAAATTTTTGACCAAAATAGTTTCAAATTTTGTCAGATACGTTGACCATTTTTTGTTAAAGATATATACAATACAGACGTATATATGTTGATATGTACAGAGTTTGGCAGGAAATACTAGGAATATGGAAACCTTCCTTGCTCAAAGTTGCCAATGTTTTATATGGAAACTTTTCCAGTCTTTCCCGCAAAAACCTGTATACTGTACACTGTATACTCACCGCTTCCAGAGCGCCCACAAAGTATGCTGCCCTCTTCGTTTTTATGCATAGCCATCGACATGGATTAAATCTCAGTTCGTCCAGAGCTCGAGAAAAGCAGAGCCAGTAGCGACTTGAATTCGGAATCATCGCACCAAATTACCTAAAATAGAATTATCAGAGATCAAAATCAAGGTAGAGATTGCAAGTATACAGTTTACATAATAAACCAATGGAGATTTCACTGGATGTTTAACAAGTCATTTCAAATTTATTAAAGTGCACTTACCGCGTATGTATTGTATGGTTAATGTATGACCTTAAAAAGCCAAAACTTTTTCACACAACGTGATTTATTTATTTACTTGCCTGGATAAGAAATCCAGTAAGTCGTTGCTCAAAGCGAAGGAGACGGCAAATGAAAGTAAGAAATGAAAAGAGAAACGGCAGAGTAATGGAAATGATACAATGTAGGAAGCTTTCCCCGAATTTTATAAATCATACAGCGCAGACACACATCGTTAGCGGAATGAAGGTTATGCTGCTTATGTGCATGCAATTCATATTTCCGAGGATTCAGCATCCAGGGAGAGCAGAGAGAGAGAGAGAGAGAGAGAGAGAAAGAGAGAAAGAGAGAAAGAGAGAGCGAAAGTTATTTAGACCTACAGCTACCGACAGGAAACACTCATCAAAGCCAAGGCGACCGGCTCAGCTGGAGTGGATAAGAGTGTTGGCGGAAGATGAACCGATCCGATTTCTCAGTTTTTGTTTCCATCTCCATCTCACACGTGTCAATACCTGGTCATGCAAATACATACAACCTTTGCACTTCAAAACTTCATCCATCCACCGTATTCTAAAATATGAATTCAGAGAACAGTACTTAAGTACCTCCGGTACGAATATTATACGGACAGATTTTTGAAACAAATTTTTATGTCTGTTAAGACACGTGTAAGGAGGCGGAAGTCGTGGAAATGCTTTCCTATTAAATCGTAATTGTGCGCCCCAAAATTTCCACGTAACAAGTATGAAAATTTATTACAAGAATTCAAGATTGAAAATATGATTTGTACATTGTACATTTGTCATTGAGTATTTGATCTTACATATGTAAGTGAGCTGGGCTGACTGGCTCTATCAATTTCAGGTCGGTTCTGATTTTGAGTAAACTCAAGGCCAAAAAGATTTTCTTTTGTGACTCAGGAAAATTGTAGGGGTTTAATATGTAATCTGCTTACATAAAATGTATTATGTATTATGAGTCTGCCAGTTCTGGGAACCCGGGAATAAAAGCCAATTGTCGTGCTAAAGTTCCCCAGAGGTAAAATACATTCATTCTCCTACTTAAAACATTTTCTAGCTAATCCAAGGTTTGCAGGATTCCAACGCCGTTTACTGTTTTACCCGGGAGAAACGCGACTCCTCGTACCTCAGAATTTTGACTAGGTAGCCATGTGAAATGTTTTTCTATCAGCAGGCATTTGACATTCGCATTTTAATCTTTATTTACTCCGGTGACCCCAAATTTTTAAACCTTTTGTTTCATTCGATTAAAATACTATGACCAGTTTTTTCCCATCTATTTCTGGGCGCCAACTTGGCATCCATTAAATGAACCATTGATTACAGGGGCAAAGAAAAGTAGAAAATTGTTGTCCTCATTTAACATAATAATACGTCAGGGTTTAATTACTGGCAGCGATCCCTTCCTGACAATGATTACATACACGAAATTACATGTAACGTGAATCAACTGTCGATACTAAGCCGGGCAACTTGTTATTAGTGCCATATCGTACCCTGTGACTTGTATCATTGGCCGTCAAGGAAATTCAACGGTCACGGTGAATATTTGACTCAGGGTGGTCGTCCGGAAATAAAAGTTTGCTCCACTTTCCAAAAACAAACTGTGTGTACAAGCGTCGTTACTGTTGCATCAAAAAATTATTTGGCACAGCGGGTCAAATTTACTGTCCAGAAAAATGTTGTCACTACACAACTTGCGATACAACTTGATTGCCTTCCAGTTTTTCTCTTGGATCAAAGCCTTTCCTGTAAAATTCCAATATTCTGGAAAAGAAAAACCTGTGGCCCAGCTAACAGTTCAAGATTCCCCATGGAGTCGTCGTCTATTTTGGCTATGGTCAACCATAATTTTGACCCTGTCCAACAGCTACACGGCAGGACGATCAATCTATTGGATGGTGATCAAGGAGCACTTCAACGTGAAAGAAAGCCCGATTCTCATTCTCGGATCCATCGGCTTCATCTGCAGTCAGGTGATTTGTCACTTCATGTTTGGTCCCGGACTTTCGATCAATGTCAAGCTGTTCAACGAATTTTTGAAAAAAGTGGAACAAGAAGAAGAAACAAGGTCAAAACTATCGGGACAAAAAGGGACAAAATCTGGAACGGAAATGATTCTTCAGTACTTCCCGTTTCTCTTCTACCCCATCGCGACGGGCTATCCACTTCTTTACTTTGCCCACCCGATAATGCCCATCAACTTTGTTTCCTTGTTCCGGGTTACTCATCAAAGTCCGACTTCTCCAATATTTTGGATCTGTTTGGGTGCCAACGTTTTTCTCCATCTGTTTCATTTGTCTTTTTGTCACTTTGCGATTTTTTCCATCCTCGCTTTCAACCTGACGTTTCGGCAGGGAAATTTGGAGCACATGAAAACTGTTCGGTGGGTGCATTTTAAAATTATTCAAATATTGCAGCATTTTAAAAATATTTCAAAAATTTCAGTTTTTTTCAGCATGCATAAATAATTTCATCTCAAAATGTTTGCAGTGAGAAAAAAACTCTGGATGCAGAAGAAAATAAAGGGCTGTGCCGATTCCTCAAGTATCAACACCTGATGATGCACTACTTTAATTTGTGCTTTGCTCCGGTTATTTTTGCCATCAAGATAATGATGCTGACATTTGCGATCGTGGGAGGCTTCGCTTTCATTCGACTTGCCCTTCACAATTTGGGCATGGCCATGATTTACTTCAGCCCCTTTGGAAACGCCATCAACGGCTTCATCGCCATGTTCAACAGAGTTTTTGAACTGGCCAACCAGGTTGAGGATATAAAGAGAGCGCAGAGTCGCAGTTGCATTTCCAGCTCTACGCCATCAGGAAATTTGAGGAAAAGCTCGAGAGAGGAACAGATCCAGATTCACAAGCAGGCCGAGCTAGAGATTTTTTCTGCTGTAGAAAAAAGCAAAAGCCAAAGACAAATAACGGTACTGAGGAGAAAGTTGAGAGCCATTCCTCGACTCGGCATGAAATGTGGAAGCTTTCAAATGCTGGAAAGAGAGTCAACGCCCATCTTTGTCAATTTTGTTTTTGACAAAATTGTGTCCCTTCTTCTTGCTTTTAATTAGCCGTTCATATAAGCAAGTAGTCTATCATATATATACTTATTGTGTAATTTTTATTCCTTCACAGACAAAGAGTTCGGTGACACTGTCATCTTGTAACAAGTAGTGTGTTGTAGCTCCTAGGAATTATACTTATAACTATAATTATATCTTTTGTTAAAGTGCCCAAAAGGTGCATCCGGACAGAATCCATGGATGCAGGGGGGGGGGGGCTCTAAAGCGGCGTCAAAACGATTCAAAAGGGACATTGTAGAGGAGGATAGTTTTTTTAAATTTGACGCCGCTTCTTTAATTAACGCAAGTTATTCAGGTTTAGGAGTTCAAAGAAGTAGGGTTAAGGCTTTGTCTTAAAAAATCTTGATGTGTAATGTGTGTTGTATAGAATCAGGCCTAGCGTACACCGCACAGTGCCGGATTTTGGGTGTCAGGCGGCCAAAATTCTAAAACTCCGTAAAATAGGGTAAAAATGGACTCTGATTTTAAATATGGCCATCGTTTTGAAGTAAGATTAATGAAACTCCGAAAAATCGGAGTTTTTCAATTTTTTCGGGTGTTTTCCGGATTTTTCGGAGTTTTGTTGAAAATTTTGCAATCAGCTACAACTAAAAGGCTGCAATCGCTGGATTTCACTGAATAAGCACTGAATTAAGCCATTTTAAATGAAATCAGAATCATGCGAGCCCAGATTTATTAAAGACAAAATCAAGTATTTCACTAAACAGTGGGCTTGTTGGATTTGTGAGTTGAAATTTTTTGTAGTTAGGTCTGCATACGTAAAACCTTTATGCGAAGATGCCTGCCGTTGCCCAGGGCAAGGAGTGGGGACTCTACATTTAAGCGTCGATTAAACTCAAAACTATCAAAATCCATTACAATTCGACTGAAATTTTACGATCGGCGTAAAGCACAATTTTTTACTATTTTAAACCACCAAATTATTCAAGCTCCAGCACAGTTTTGAGCCTAAATTGATCAAATCGTCTTAATATTCTTCTGCACTCTTGGAAGTATTTCGACGCCGCTCATGACATTTTCTATGATGTTGTCATCCACAATGAAAAAGTTGTTCAAGGAACTTCATAGCAAATGTCATGGGCAACGTCGAAACACCTCAAACAGCGAGAATGGCGGGCTAATACAACTTCCCAAAAAGTGTACTGGTAACTAAGGGAGTGGATAAAGGATCTCGTCCAGGTCAGGAGTGGGGACTCGTGCAGAGTGGTCTGACGATTAGGGTAGAATTCAGGGTCAAATCCAAGTCGTTAACGGAGAAGAAACAAAGAAACGAAGCAGGGTGCAGATCAAAACATTAAAATGGAAAGTGATGTCTTGTAACTTTGATTTTGGTTTTGTAACTCTGATTTCTGCTTATAAAACTCAAAAACTAAATGCAGCAACAAATTGAGGTCTAATTTTTTGTACAAAGCTTTTGAAACTTAAAGCAATTAAATTTTTGTACCAAAATTTGGGAAATTTTTTGCGATCTTTGTAAAATAAAACTGTAGGCAGCATGCACAAATTGAGACGGTGAACTGTGATTATGACAAACAGCAGACTGTCTTACTCAATTCAGTGAAAACTAACGAAGGACAGGAAGACATGCGCGGTGCGCGGCGTCAGATGCCCTTAATCATGACGTTAGAGAATAGCAAAATTTTTGGAGTTTTAACGCCGCTTGCTTAATTTAAAACTTGGTTTGCTGTGCGTGAAATTACTAGAATTTGACAATTTCATTCAGTCATCTTTTTTAATGATGCATAGTTTGGGAACAGTACAAAGGTGCTGGAGTTACCTCAAGTACACTCTACAATGACTAAGGCACTTACAAATTTAGAGATATCGCAAAGTGTAGATGAAATAGTTAACAGTTAATAGTTTCTTTTGCAATTTGTGTTACTTGCATTGAAAATTTTGTAAAAACGAGTTACGTTTCCATGTATCATCGCAGTTTTGAACACAAGTTTGAAATAATTATGGAAGAGTAAAAAGTAATAATGATAATAATAATAATTTTTGTACACACTTTACATACACGCATTTTGAAATTCATACCCAAATCTACCCTCGTCGCTTACACTTTGGCTTGGGGTTTGAAGACTAGTCCAAATCTAATTGAGAGTTGAATGATCCACGTCTAAAATTACACATTTTAAGTCTCACTAATATTTAAACTAGCTCAAAGCACATAACTGGCTTATTATCCAGGAAACCTTCAAGCTTTGAACTCACTTAACACAATATTAAAGCACACGGCATTTGAAACTTTCAATTTTAAAAATTAGTCAACGTACTTGTCATATTTTTTGTTGTAGTAGTCAATTATTTGCTGACTTTGCGTTACATAATTTTAACACGCATATTAAAGCTTTGTGACAGTCCGGTCTTTGGTGCAAAGCATTTTAATCATTGCGCCAATCCGTAACTTGAATTCTATTTTACGATACAAAAATCGCCTTGAGAAACTTGGTATGCACTGTGAAAATAGAAAGAAATTCCTTCTTTCGTCACTTAAGTGACCACTTAATAGCAAACCAGACTCATTCTTGCTGTGTATTGTTTGGAGTCTTTTCATGCCACTCGTGAAATTTGCTGTGGCTTAGCCAATCATCAGAACGGGAAAACTTTGTTATCAAGTTGCGGGATCATTGCAGAAAATATCATGAGCGGCGTCGATATACTTGGAAAAATACTGCTCACTTTTTCATACAAAAATTACATTATGCTTCACTAAGGTTTATTTTCATGTTTTATCCACAGGTTTGATCTACCCGGTTAGTAACTACGGCGACCAAAATAATAAGTACAAATCGTACGTCCAGAACAGAGAAACCCTAGATATATCTGTAAATATACACACATACCGTAATTCACCAAATAAATACCCTGGGTATTTATTTGAATCCTTTCGGGACCCCTGGGTATCTAAAAGAGGTT
>JAQIVE010005965.1:0-12133 GCA_034698285.1 Sminthurinus bimaculatus | reverse complement strand
GTCATTGCCTTATGCACTGTGGTGCCTTCACTTTCCTTCTCTTTCTATATGATGAATAGCATAAGTATATGTACATATGAACAGTACAATAGGTCGAACAAGTTATAGAATACATTTGTCGTCCCTTTTCTTCAGACTCACTAGACAACAAAACAGTCTTCTTTGGTCACCACAACAACAATCCTCTCTTTTTCATCCCCTCTCCTTTTGTTAAGGGAGAAATGTACATTTCGGCGTTTCGCAACAAGAGCAAAAAAGGCGCCCTTTTACTAGATTTTTCAGAACAAAAGCTTCAACACTCATGAACTTGTATTAGTTTATCCTTATTTCCGAGTTTGTGCTGGACAAAAACGAGTGTTTGACAATGCCTATGTACATATTAGTTATAGATAGAGAATACAGAGATATTAGAATATATTATAATGACGTTGATGAGGCTGTGTACTCCTATGTAAAGGGATGATGATAAATAGATAGATACAATTGGTAGAAATGGGAATGAATGAGGTAATGAGTAATGCATAATGTTGTTTGGGTTGAATTGAGCTTTGAGCTGATATCTATGTATGTAGAGAGTCGGAGGGTAAATGCGCCCCGGAGAAGGAATGAACATAAGCAAGAGCCAGAGCATGAGAATGACAAAGGAAAAGGAATCACTATTACATACTTTACTTACTCAAGAAACGTTTTTTATGCAGGATTCGTATTTATATTTATACTTGTATTATGATGGTGATGTGATCATCATTTGTTGGATGAATATGATGAATAGAGGAGAGGCTTTATGTGCGTCAGTGTCTTTGCATCTGTTTGGAGGATTCCTTTTTTATGCATACCAAGAGAGAGGCTCAGGAGAAAAAATATTTATTATTAAAGGAAAGGTAAGGAAGGAAAATCCTTTTGAACTAAATCCATTGTGCTTCTTCCATCATCGTCGTCGTCTTCTTCTTCTTCTTCTTCTTGCATTACCATTGAGCAAAAAAAAGGCTCCCATTCCAAGTTATTATTATCGCACTCATCGTCCAACGCCCACATTTTCACCAATTTCCTCCTTTTTTTTATTAATCCGAGTCGTCCCATATAAACATCTTCATTGCGCCCTACAAATGCACTGCATTATACGCTCCACTCTTTCTTCAATTTCTTTCTCTCTCTCTCTCTCTCTCTTATTGTCTGAGACAAAAAACGATGAAACAACAATGATAAAGAACAGAAGGCACTAGAATCATATCTGCAAACGAGGTTTCAAGTTTCTCATTCTTGTTCCTCCGTATTGTGTTGACACTAGTGACAGAGAGAAGGAGTCCGAACCAAGTCTAAAGAGAAATTTATTGTTGAAAAGTGCCGTTAGCTGAGACAATGCTGGTGAGATGGCCGATAAAACATTTCCCCATCCTATAACAATGAGCCCACAGCCCCAATATTCAGCCTCTGATGCTCACAACTCAACAAAACTAAATGTTTTTGTAGGTACAATTTATTCCTCATGCATGGATATTTCTTTTCTCTTTCCCCTTTGTGTAGCCACACACAAGTTATATTATAGAAAAGCACATTGCACAATTTAAACGAGTTAATATTGAAATATTTAGATACAAAATACAAAACCTTTCAAAACTACATGTTGTACAATTTCCAACATGTGGCTAACACGAAATTTACCTAACATTAAAATTTCTGCTTGTGACGCATTAAGAAGGAACAACATGTCACCTGTGTAGATATTCCATAATATTTCTTATCCACCCTTTTCATAACTTGTTTCCTACTATATAGTATATTATTTTTTAGAACACCATTTATATGTACTAGCATATCCTCGTCTACATATCATACCAAGATCCTAAATGCGGTTTCGGCGCACAATAATTATTTATCTTTAGACAAGTCGAATTCATCGGAAGCATTTTCAATCATATTTGTCGCAGCTATTTAAAACTTAAAAGAGTACTGACTTTCATGCACAGCGTTTCTGCCCAAGGACTATTTACGAGAGAATTATGTAAACAGGATTTTCGGGCATTTTGAGATTATTTAAGATTTTTTTCTTTGGGAAGATTTTAATGGCATTCAAAAAAGAGGACGGCGTGTATATGTATGCAAACATATAAATATGCAAAAATTACCATTTTCAATCCACATACACACTACACACACACTTTTGAATTTGTCAAGAGGATGAAAATAAAGGAAGGGCTCTTAAAAAGCTTGTTTACTGTCTACACTGAAATCATTATTATTATTATCATGCCCTTTCTATCAAATTTAAGAGCGGAAGCATTTCTGGTGGTAAAACAAGGAAAAGAAACTCATTTGCAAAGCTCTTAGTCATTTTACCGCCTGCCTTGCCTCCCTGCTTCTCTCTCTTATAATATATACAAACTACAGACACGCTCATGAGCATAATTCATCCTCTCTGCTCATTTGATGATTTAAGAGTGTGTCAGCATCTACTTCAAATGGCACGAAATACTCGAGGAGGAGTTCATTCCCAAAAATTGTGTCCCACCTTGCAATCCACGCTTTTCACTTTAAATGATATTAAGCTAAAAAAAGTATGTATTTACCAATACGCTATGTTTTTATTATTTTTGTTCGTATCCCCAGAATGTACATTAAAAAATTACGGTAGAAAAGATCCTCTTTGTTATTTTCCCCTAAAGATTAATTCAAAGGGCTTTAAATGCTGCTTCAATGCAATGATGTGGTGGAGTCTTGAGTCTTGAGAGAACAAGAGATTAAAAAAATTGTGCATAATTATTTGCAAGCAGAATATCCATACCTATGCATGTCGTTCCTTCTAAACCGAGGACCCTGAAACAGGGATAAACAATTGCGGGTTGTAAATTAAAAAGGTGGAAGTGGTGTAGGCGAGCCGAGAAGAAGAGAGAAATATGATGGAAGAGTCGGAGTTGTTGCATGATAAAAAGTATCGTTGGATGTCGTGTATGTGTCATGTAAACGTGAGCCATTTCTTTGATATAAGACAGAGAGAGAGAGAGAGAGAGAGAGAGAGAGAGAGAGAGAGAGACTCACATTTCACTCACAAATCTCAGGCACAAAGAATGAGAGAATTGGAATAGAGAAGGAGAAAAGGCTGACTCGTGTCTGCCTCTGTTCTGTCTGTTTCATCCTTCGCCTTTTTTTATTCCCCAGCAAACGCTGTGAAAAAAGCGCGAGAAAAGAAAGATACGGAGAAGAGAGAGGAGAGGAAAGAGAGCGAGAGAGAGTAAAATGGAAAAAAACTATAGTCTCAAAAGCTAAAAGTCTCCTTTGAAAATAAACGGAGTTGTGTGCTCGCTGAGTGGTAACAGGAAATGTGTAATTTCAATTAGGTATCACCACCACCACAATTTTCTTGTTGGACAATTGCCATTTCCTCATCTCACCAGTCCCATAGTGCGAGGAGTCGAAGGAAGGAAAGGATGGAGCAGCAGCACATTGTACTTTGTCTAAAATGTAGAGTAAAATGTAAAATCCAAATCCACAATTCACAATCTCTCAATCTCGACTCGAAGAAATTGAAGGAAATTGTACTTTTGGACGAGAAAACATGAACAAGAGCTCTTCTCTGATGCTCTATGCATTCGTTCAAAGATACACACATACAGCTACAATTTGCAATGTTTCCTCTGTACATATATATATAGTTACAGTCGAGTCTCCTTCCTTTGGAAGTTGACATTGCTGTCTTTAAGTGGAGTGGATGGATAAAGATGGGACGGCCCATACATAATATATGCATCATCTCTTTTATTATTAGCATGCATGGAGAATGAGGGAGAGTAACCTTTTTTGCTCTATTCGAGTCTATTATTTTCCCCATGAAATTGCCGAGATGCAAAAATGGAGCATAAACAAAACTCAGAATAAAGTATCCATGTAGATTTATAAAAACAAAGAGGAGAGGAAGGGAATAATATAAATGTAGAACTATGGGCTAGGTGTACAGTATTTAGGTTTATATTCCGCTGCCGGATGTTCTAACTTCATCCTAGACATTTACGGGGATGAATATACATAAGTACATAGGAATATGTACAACACAAGTGCTGCACAAAAAAGGGAAAAAGCAGGATGAGGAGGACGATGAAAACAAGGAAAGATAAAAAGTGAAAAGGGAAAAATAAGACTGAGAAAATAAAGCTGATGGGCCGTCGAAGATGACAAGAAATCAGAGTCACTTAAAATCTCATTTGATGAAGCACAAGAAAATTCTCGTTTATACTTCTCATGTACATAACTATTATGTGTATGCTAGAAAATGTGGACTGACTCGAGAAAAATTCGGAAAGGAGAGTGAATCAAGTACAAGATACGTGCACTGATCGTGAGTGCTTTTGCCTCTTCTATGTACAATATATAATGTACATACAAAGTTCCTCTTTTCTTTTCTTAGAGTCCTGTGTCTTATTTTTCTCTGTTTTTCCAGTGGGTTCCGTCCGTGGGGCGATCTGCATGAATTTGAATTTGAATGCATGTACAAAAATCCCTCATGTCAGTGTGTTATATATGTATTAGTAATAGAGTTAAGTTGTAAGGAGCGAGTCAGAGACAGTGGCTGATGGGAGTAGGAGGAGAAGGAGAGCAGAGAAGAGGAATAGAGAATGAGAGAAGGAGCGGGACGGGATTCAGGGATGAGAGTTGATACAAAATAAATGTATTCATGACTTGTTTTTTTGAGCTCAACTTGCTGAGTGAGTTAGCATCAGCCCACATGTACATACTCGTATACGTATGTATGTATGTATGTATGTATGGTATGTAGGGACGGGCGCGATGGAGGGAGAAAGAGGAGGACGACGACGCATTAGATGGGCAAACAATAGGAGAAAGTACACAAAATGAGATCAAAAAAGTGAATCTGGACATTTTTGATGTTTTATTGTTGAGCAAACAGAGAGATCCATCCGTTCCTTTCCGTTCCTTCGTTTGTCATCCTCATGAGAGAGAGAGAAAGGAGACAGTCAGTTACTAATTATTCGGAACGACCTGAAACTTTGTGTTCTACCGGAGATCAAAGGAAAATCTTGTATTTATTCTCTTTTCCCATCCCATTCTCTATTTATTTCTCTTCTTGTTCTTCGTCCTCTATTTTCTCCTTTCACATCATCATATCATCTCTATCTATCTATCTATCTATCTAATCCCCTGATAAATGTTCTCTCTCTCTCTCTGTCTCTCTCTTTTACCCTTTACATGGCATATAATATATGTATACACACAAACATACACATGTCGTTCGTGGATCTCTCTCCTTCTTTCTTTTCCCCTTTTACATTGTGGAGAATCGACAGTATCTATATGGATGTATTTATGCATGCGGGGAATGAGTCAAAGTAAAGTTAGTCAACTCGACCCAATACATATTATTTATATTGGATGATGAAATGCCATCCTTTATGTGCATGCTTGTATTGTCATAGCCTTATATACATATAGAACATGATCATGGAGAGGGATCCGAATCTGGATATATGTATGTAGATACAAATGGTCTACGCGTATACGTTTTCATGCATGCATGCATGCAAACGAGTGAGTGAGGAATAGAGCCCGCTGTAATCATAATATTGTTGCTGCCTTTGCCTCTGTTTGTTTGTACTCGATTGGTTTGTTGCTGGATTTACTCAACTCTTTCCTCCTGCACACTCACAGTTTCAAAGACGCAATTAATGTGGAAACAATGAACTAGTGATACAAAATAGGAATTAACTATCTCAAAGCCTCACATGACTTTTGCCACATTTCCCTCCTCACATCACTCTCAGTGTTTCTCTCTCTCTCTTTCTCTCTTTCTCTCTCTCTCTCTCTCTCTCTCTCTCTCTCTCTCTTCTAATCAAATCTCTCCGTCTCTCTCCGTCTAATAGAATTTTCACAAGTGAGAGAGAATCTCTGGGAATGTAGAAAAAGCACTGAGGCGACACCTCCCATTAACTTTGTGTCCAAATTGACAAAAGAAGACAAACTCAAACGTGTGTATGCATTAAACATAATGCATATACAATATACGTATGTGTTATGTGTGTGCATATTCGTCTATTACTTACATTATACATGTATCTACAATTTTGCCGCAGTTTCATTCATATTGTTGGTCCATTGTAGAAGACTAGAAAAAACGAAGGATCTCTATAGCATTATTCATGGCTCAAAAGAGGCGCGATATATGCATACATGTAGATGTTTTCAAAGAATCCCTGTCGTCAAATTCAAATCCTGTAGCTCGAAATCGTCTTGCAACAATAACAATAATAATAATGATTCCATTCCCTTGATTGTCGTAATTCCCGATTTAACTCTCTCCGTATAAAAATGCGTAACGGTGACTCACAAGCAGTCAGAGAATACCTTTAAACGGCAGAACTTTGTTGTTTTGATGAGGCACGAAAATGAATGACAAGGATTTTGCTTCTCCAATAAACTAAAGAAATCCTGCCTGAATATTGTTTTGAACAAAATATTAAATTTAAAGACGATTGAGAAACTTGCGTAGACATTTCTTTGTGTTCAATAAAAACATTATGTACATTATGTAGTTGTAAGGAATTGAGCTCTGACTGGGAAGATAAATGCAAATTTCTTGTCCAATTTATTGATAAAATAACGACTGATTGGGTGTGTGAAGGAATGCGTCACTTGGATTTAAAATTGTAAAGACTGAAATGGATCAAGCTGGACATAAACTAACAGTGTGTGCATTTGAAGGACCGTTATTATTGTACATAGACAAGAAGCTGGAGTCAAGTCAAGTAACACGTAGACGATGCATTATCTATAGATTTGTACACAGACAGAAGAATGTTCCATTGGCCTTACCTATAACATTGTGAATATTTAAACGTATGAGCAGTATGATCTCCGTATGAAAGGGAATAAAAGAGGCCTCAATAAAACTTGTGTGTGTGCTCTGTTCTATTGTACTGGCTCGTCCAAAGCAGGAGCAAAAGCAGCAGCACATTACACAATAGACAGGCAAACAGAGGCTGAGAGAGAGAGAGAGAGAGAGAGAGAGAGAGAGAGAATTAAATCTTTGTCGTCGTACATGAAAAGCCCACAGAGACTGAAAATGAAATGATAAGAAAAGAAAAAGATTGAACAAAGTTTGTCACCCTGACTATTAATAATATGAGAATAGCAAGAGAGAGATGTTCAGTGGTGGAACAATGGTGGAATCTGAGAGAGCTGCTTGCATAATCGCAGGGACAAAAAGTCCGCATTGTCCATTCCATCTGTGGAATGCGCTTTGCTCTTCCACATGGAAAGAGTTGCGAAGAAGAGCGCTCTTTTAATTCTCACCAAAAACTATTCAATTATTGTTATTATTATACTCCTCTCAACTCATCCTTCTACTTACTTCTTATCCGCTCTTCATTTTTATTATGAGTCCCGATGATGATGATGATGATGCTTACTGATGTATATTTGATACTATCGGACGATACTATATATATGCTCTCATATAGGGGTATAATATGTTGCTGTATGAACTGTAAGTTTATGTATCTCGCCAAGTCCAAGAAAACTTGAGATAGACACTCTGCGGCTACTCTACAGTGCGAGGAATCGGTAAAAATTAAAATAGTTACCTATTATGTATTGTATTTTGTATTTGTATGTACTTATATGATAATAATATGAATATACATTATACATCTTATAATACAAAGAGATGAGAAGGGCAGTTGTACATACTCTGACCAATTATTTATTCAAATTGAAAGCAAAAGAAATACCTCAGATTTCCAAGTCCTACGGCATACAGTGTGCATATGTATGCATAGCTCTCCCTTTATTACGCCAAACTGGCGATTATTGTCCTTTCGTTGAATAAATGATAAACATAAACAGTGGATGGATTCGGATTTTGAATAGCTCTTTCCACTCAGAGTACATCACAGATTCCTTTCCCTATTCCTTGTCAATTATCATGATGAGTGTGTAAGATTCGAAAAATAATGGTGGCCAACTCACACCTGTTCAACCTGCTTAATCCCTACTCATCACTCAATCCTCGACCCCCCTCCCCCCACCCTTCCATTCTGTTCCAAGCACATATACATACATCGGTCTTTATAAGATTGTGTACCTATAACTGTAGAAGTCGGCGTAATTCTCATAATAGATAATTATGCATAATATTATACAAATAGTTACCTAACTATATTTCATCCTGCATTATGCGCCATAAGAAAAATAACAACTGCAGTAATAAGTCAATAATAATAGCGTTATAGATATGTATGAGGTATAGTGTGTCTCCGAAATACGGTTCACATTGATAGGACATATTACAAAGTGTTGAATACTTTGAATGTTACTTTGCCACAGAATGGAACAGAGCACAAGAAAATTCTTTCAAACTCACTTTGCACTTTTAATTATTACCGGCTCAGTGGTTTCTCATCATTATTCACCCAGACAAACGTGCAAGTCTATTTGACTAGTTTAGTCTTTTAAAAAGTATCTCCACAATCAGCTTCAATTAACACATTGATTCTCTCTGACTGTCTTGGTGGAGTCAACCTGGGGAAAATTTCTCTTAATCCAGACTTTTTCTTGTTTTGAAAAACCTTTTCCTGTTCTCAAATGACAATTGTTTTTTTCAATTGACCTCTTTTTCTTATGTATAAACGTGTTCGCAGGCAGGCTAAAAACAGATCTTTTTTGGGTATACTTTGTATGCAACTGCCTTATAAACATGCTAATATAAAGTCGTGTCTATCTATTTAGCAGCCTAAAAGTTAGACTATAGTGAATTACCGAATCGGACATTTTTTGTCTGTTTTAGTGCACGCATATACATTACACATACGTGTATATGAGTGGATTAATTTTCATAATATGTTGCCGCAAGATTATAGAATAGACCAATAGAAAGGGAAGAGCTATGCCTGCAATATGCCTACATGTACAAATTAATTCCAATTCTAATCAGAATTGTTAAAGGGTTGAATTGATTTCGAGTTGATTAAATTTTTCCTCAAATTTTTAGGGATCAGAATCTAATGAATGACCGACTATGTATTATGCATGCATGTACGTTCTATCGAACTTTTTGACGGAGATATGTTTTGTGATCCATCGACACAATAGCAATAATAATATCAATAATTCCCCTACAAAGAAATCGTAACAAATGATTTGATGGAATTTTAACACGATTTTGGACGAAAATCTTATCACGTTTGGTCAGATTTTGATCAAATGGTCATGGAAATCTCATCACAATTGCATCATCTTTTCACAATCTTATCAAATCTAGTGAAAATAGGAAGAGAATTTGTTGTAAGGATTGGATTGGCCTGAATACATCAAAAATTCGGTAAAATTCGTCATCGTTTGGTTGTCGTCCTCGCTTTGATTTGATAAATGAGTGAGAATAAGTGTTGAAAAGATGTTTAGCACTCCAAGTTTTTTGGTACAAAAACCTTGGATTTAGTTTTTCACACAATGTGCCTTTGTATTCATTTTACATGATGTTGGCTCACAACAACAATGATAAGAAAAAAGGATAATAATATGTACTGACTGCGTGCGTACAAAAAGTATGTGGTGTATATTAAGAAAAAAGGGAGATAGAGATAGAGATAGAGAGAGAGAGAGAGAGGGAGAGAGAGAGAGGGAGAGAGAGATGAGAAGATGAGATTTGTGAGTAGTTATTAGTTTGTCGGGGTGGTTTTGTGTGGTTCTTTTGTGCTGGTTTTTCGTCATCATGGTCGTCGTTTTACAATTGGAGAAGAAAAGAAGTTGAGTGGACAATGGAGGACAAAGGGAATTATTTGATTAAAAGGGTTACAAGGAGCAGAAAAGAGGAGGAAAAGGGTTCAATTCTGTTTGCTCTCATGACGAAATCCAATTGATATCGTTATCGCACATTGTCTCCTTAATAGATTCCATTGTAATGCTATACCAGAGTCTCTTTCTCTCTCTCTCTCTCTCTCTCTCCTTTGAACAAGCAAGATTCGCTCCTCACCCCCGACTAATTAACTTGCATTATGGCCCACAAGACGGCCAGCCAACTTCATTTATAAATAAATGAGTGCTCATATTATATAACATATAACAGTCGTCACCACCATATCATTTTGGTCAGTAACTTGTCCCTCTCTTTTTCTTTTACTTTCCTCACTCTGTATATTATAATACCCCCAAAATCCAGAAGAAATCATTTCAAAAGAATCAAATCAATTCTAAATGGACTACAGCCGCCTCTAATTATTATCTATATGTCATTATTCCACATAAAAAGCAAATTCTCTTACATGTCTCTTTTTAAATAAATAAATTGTACAAATATACACATTATGCTCATTAGATTATATCATGACGGTCTCAGAGCAACATTTTGTATAAATGTGCATCCCTGTATTGAATAGTATTTACCATCGTTACATAAATTACGAAGGTTCAACCTTCACTTTTCTTATACGCTGAGAATCATTGTTATCCGATTTGACAAGAGGAGGAGGAGGAGGAGGAGGAGGAGAATAAGAAGGAAGTGAGAAAGGAGAGGGAGATTATTTACATTTTATCTGACTGGCATCAAAGCAGAGAGTGGAGTAATGGTTAATTGTCAAGTGTTGTGCCTGGTCATCCTCAGCACACAGATTGAGTTAAATATAATTTATGACGATGATGACGGCACCCGTCATTCTACAGTAAATACATAGTTGAGACTCTTTATTTGTACCTGTAATCTCTCCCTACCCCTCTGTAAAGGTACCAATAATATGCAATTAATATCGTCAATGGTATGTGCCACTTCATTCTACTCTACTCCTTTGCCTTCTAGACCATTTCATTCCTTTTCGTTCCATTCTTCATGCGTACGTTAATATACCTACATAACTATGTTTTTACCCATCTAAAAATACACACAAAAGGAATACACATACACACCATATGATCCTTTTTAAAAGCTTCCAACTTCTTGGAATTCCAATAATCCCTGTGCCATCTTTTTCTCATAATCTTGGATTTTCAAGAAAAATTAATAAGAAGGCCTTTTGTCAACTTGAAGAAGTAGCTGTCTCAACTCATATATACGCATGTGCTGCTCCTTGTCAAAATAATTGAAGGAATCTGTCCTCTTTCATTTTTGCTTTGTCTCGTTAATCTGGAGACTTGGTTGTTGACGCTACGCAATTGTGAGGCAGTGGATGGAAACCTTTTGACTTGTTGCACAGTTGTATATTAGTTCGTTCGTTTTAGCTATCTATTCGTTCCATACATAATCTGATCGCCGTTTCTCTTTGTAGGCATACAAGCATAAGGTATACATAATGTATTACATGTTCTGGATATTAGCAATTATACGGTAGGTATACACAATGCCTGTAAATGATAATGGTGAGGAATTTAAAAAAAATCAGCCAAATTGTTCAACCTTCGGCCTTCCTGCTGTAGGATGAGAGAGGAGGAGTTCAAAAAAACTTTAACTTTAAACTTTAAGGTTCCAGTTCATATAAATTCACAAAATATAGATAGATAGAGATTGTATTGTAGACGCTCCTTATTCATAAGTCACATAACTCATAAAAATATTCTTGAATGATGGAAATATAGACGATATAGGTTATTTTGTGACTTTTCGCCCTTTTACTCGCCTTTTATGATCCCGACTTCTCCTTCGTTTGCACAACGTAATTGCTGGAGAATTATTATTATTATCATTTCCTTGAACATCTAACATGAATAATACCAGTATTTAATACGATGAATCTTCCAAGGACTTCTTTGTTTTCAATTGACCATAGTGCACAGGCAGATTTCAGATACATACATATGTACATTGTACATAAGCCAAGTGCACAGAGAGGTTGGCTGTGATTCTATACAGAGAAATCTGCATATTTCATATGTACACATCAAATAGAATGGAAACTTAAAATGCTATAATACATAATACGAATATTATTACGCTATAGGCTGTTTTGTTATATCTTATGCAAGCTGCTGCAAAGAATCAAAACGATTATTTTTACAAAGTCTCGGGTTTTCTGGTTTTTCAAAATAATAAAAGTCTCTCTTGTTGTTGTCTAAAAAGAATCTTTATGATAGCGCAGAAAAAAAACTATATGAATGGAAAGTCTGTAATCTTTTGTGCAGGGATTCTGCATATGATGATAAT
>JAQIVE010005964.1:0-12139 GCA_034698285.1 Sminthurinus bimaculatus | reverse complement strand
GATGTTGATAATGTTGAGCAAACCGACGAGGAATCTTCCTGATCGTCTTCAAACCTATTACTTCCACTACTTTTAGTCGTAGCAGTTTCAGTACTTGGGGTGATAGTATCATCAACACTGCCGTTTGGGGTAGATGATGAAGAAGAGGAAGAAGAAGGAAGTGAAGTCACATCAACCATAACTACATTACAATCTTCATCCTCAGCAACCTCGATGGCGTTAATAGTAGTAGTTGTTGTACTAATATGTTTCTCCACATTTTTAGGTGCTGGTACTGTTCCAATTACCATCACATCATCCGATCTCAGCTTTTTTCTTGATGATGATTGTGTCAACAAAGGAGAGGGTGTACTTGAAGTCCTTCGACGCTTCCGTGGTTTAGATTTTTGTTGTTGTTTTTGTGGTGATAATGATGCCGACGGTGATGTTGACAATAGTAATGGTGATGGACAATGACTAGTTGACAATGATGGTTCGGAAAGATCGGAATGAGTAGACTCAGCATCCGAATTCAGATTACATTGAATTAATTCGGTAAATTCATAAGTTTCCGTTGCATCGTCATCCTCGCCTTCGACTTCCTGATCTTTTACACATGTGACTTCTATAGTTTCATAAGGTTTAATTTTCAAACCCCCCATTTTAATAGGAGATGACTCCGAGCTTCTTGTCCTCCTCGTCGGTCTTTGGCAGCTTTCCTCATATCCCATTTTCTGGTGGTACTAACTTATTCTGGTGATAAAACTATGTAATCCTATTTAATAAATAGGAATCACAAATACGTAGTCTATGAATGGTGAAATACCCAATCTATAATCTAGAAAGTAAAAAAAAGAAAGAACAAATCCGTTGTATAAAAAGAATTCTGTATGCCATCACTTCAGATATTCAATATAGGTATAATCATTGCAATGATTATATTTTATATTAAAAAACATCTAAAGCCATCAATTCCAGTGTTATACCATTTTACCACAATACATATTAAAGGTAAATAGTAAAAAATACAACTACTTAAATAACATCTTACAAACAGTACAAAAAAAATAGTGAAAAACTCTCTATGTATATAACATGTGAAATCACAATACAAATACAAACAAGCGCCCTTGAAGAAATTTTTACTCACCTTTCAAATTAAAGTTGAAAAAGTTAGAAAAAAGCACTAGTCTAATGGATCAGTTTCACAGTTACAGGAACATTAAAGAAGTCTTGAAGAAGTTACGGTAACTAAAATAAAACTTAAGTAAACCCTTAATTATTATATAATTAAAATACTCTCTCAATCTTTTGTACTTAACCCTATCGAGAGCATAATATTTTCGAGTAGACTATTTCCCTCTTTTCTAGCTTTTTTTAGAGTCTAGTATATATAAAAACGGACAGCATGTACATACTACAGATTAAAGATATAGTGCATGATGTGCAATGTATGTATAAGTACGAATCATACAATGGTAGTATGTTATAAGGATGTACACTTTTATAGCTCTTATAATTCTAATTTGCATTCTATTGTGTTTTGTATGGTGACTAGTGACTAGGTATTTATAGTGCTTACATTTTAGAGCATAGTGAGACTTAAACTATCTTGCTAAAACTTACTTTTACTTTGTATGTACTTAATTTTACTATGAAACTAAAATATAAAACCTCCTTCACTGCCTGCATCGTGCATCTATTTGTGTTTATTTATAATTTATATTAATATGTGTTATGTATATTATGGTATACTGTACTACATGCAGTATTTATGGCATTTAATCATGTGCTTAAGTACAAAGGTAAACATCTTTTTGAATACATTGAACTTGGAACAAAATTTTGACAACTGAGACAACCCAACACTTTAAAACGAGATATTTTGACTGACAGCTTTATTTAAACAAATGATAATATGATTGAACAGAACGACGAAGACGTTCGAAAAAAAATCGAGCAAAAAATTCGTATGAAATTCTCGGAAACAATAAAAAGGTAAACATGAATGCTAACTATGCTTCTTTTACTGTTTTTATTAATGGCCAGTCGTTTTCTTCTGACTCAACAAGCATCAGGAATGTTGAAAGTTAAGACAATACTATGCATTTAGTTTACTAACTGAGTTACAGTTAGACTAGCTCTCTAATATCTTAACATATTCTTAAGCTATAGTTATACATCACTCATTACTCACACATAATACAAATGCATATAGTTGTACGTAAAGTTATCAATACCATGTAAAAGAAGGAAGCTTGCAGATCTCATACAGGTAACAATATTTTGTCGTTCAGAACTATATCAGATTACCATTACCATTTAACAAAAAAAGCGTATGTATTTATGATGTATGTTGTTAGTTTATTTTTTAACGGGAAAGCGTGACGACGTTTAGTAGTGTAAAAAATATGGGATGATTTATGATTTTACATGAGAATCAAGAAGTTGGTAGCCAACTAAGAATTCTATCAATTGCGTCCTCCAATTTGCCAGATTCTCCATTATTGTGTACAACTAAATCCCAGTCTTCAACATCATCCAGGTCACACTCTGTTGCTGCATCGTCGACCCCTGGAGTAAACATCCAACCCCTCTTTTCCCTGACTTCCGGGTCGGCTACTATTCGAACTCTTTTGATTTGATTTGGATAGAATTCTAGGAACCATTTATAATCTTTCTTGTGACGAATATCCGCACATATCCATACTGGTTTGCCCTCAGCTGTAAGCATCAAAAAACATTGTATCAAATAATGACTCAAGAAAATTTGTCACATACATAATATAATATGCTAAATATGTTCACGATTTTAGCAATTCTGGGTATATTTTCTGTGACTACCTTTTGCCATTTTTATAGCTTCCACATTGAAATAACCATAGCTCTCTTTACGAATTGAAGAACTCCACTCGACCATTTTCGCCCTGTGATCTTCTTTATACGAGCTGGTATCCAACAACTTCCCATAATCTAGGTCATGTTGTACAGCCCAATAGTGTTTGATCGGTGCAGCTATTCTCATTACGGCTATGTCGATACTTTTTTCGGTAAACCTAGAGATAATAACAGTATAAGCCATAAAGAATAGTAAGAAAGGAATAATTTAAAAAAGTCGAATGATCGAAAGTAAAGTCAAATTCAACGAGTCTGCTTGCAAACAACTATATCTGAGAATTCCAAAGGTATAAAGTATTGTACACATTTTTGCCATTTTATTCAGTAATCAGTACATTGTACTGTTTTTTGTGAAACTTCGTGACATAATAATGTTATGTATTTTTTACATTAAATACTACTTGCAGTGCACTGAAAGTATGTTAATCAGAATATGTTTTACAAATTACCTGTTTACAAGAATATCAGTTAAGTAATCCTTCCCACATTTTCGCTTCCCACTGATTAATATGAAAAGTTGAGGTGAAAATTCGGGTGGCTTGTAGACTTTTTCAGTCATTGTATAGTTTTTCTTTTTTTCTACCCAGAAATTCGTCCCAAATTCGTCGTCTTCTTTTGGCTACGGCTAAACCAGAAATGAATTAAACAAACGGAAGTTTATGGTGATGTAAATACAACATACGCACAAACAAATGGAAAATCCGACAATTTAGAATCACACAAGAATACAAAATGAGACTAATATCGCCGGAGTTCAGTGCTTGTATTATTACTACTTTATGTAATGTGCATAGTACATAGTACATAATGTGCTATACGGAATAATATATATCGGTTGTACAATCTCTGCTGCCGGCTTATTTTTCCCTACACTATAGTTATTATTTTAACCTATAAAGAATGTTAACAATAGAAACAAAATTATACCATAATTATTAAATGTGTTTAAGTTCAATTACCTTATTGTTTACACTCCGATTGTTCTATTTACTTGTGGTAAAAAAATATTTTTACCACATGTAAGTTTCGTAAGGTGTTCAAATCAGCTGTCAGTCTTTTAAATGAGTATGAGTAAATATGCATGTTGTTTTTCCCCTTCCAAAGATCGTGTGTGTGTGTTCTCATGCAATAGGTGAAGTTCTCTGTTCTGTAGTGTGTTGCAATAATGTTGGAGGACGCGTGATTTTTTGAGATAAATGTTTGTAAGTTTCATCCGAGTATCCTAATTTAGGTTTTAATTTGAAATGATTGTCTGAGTCTCACATTTAGTTCTAATTGTATTTTATGTAACATTATTTTATTATGTATTATCGTATATAAAGGATATCATAATATAGCCTAAGATTTATTCATAGCAATTTTTCTAAGACCCAGAATTCCAGGTTGAATATTTCTCATTTAGATGACTATTCACTGTAGATGGAATATTTTGTACGGATGCAATTACATCTTCAGTCCGTATCACAAGTTTTTCTATAAAGAAATGAACAGGAAGGGTTAAAATTAGAATTTGTATTGCTTTAATATGAATATAAATGTTATACATTATACATATAGCAGTTTGACTGTACTTACAAAGTACATACAAATATATCTCCAAATCTTATTAGTTACTGCTGAATACATTTGTATCCGCTTGCATTTGCAGTAGTTATTGTAAGAATATTTCATATTTCACTCTTTTGTGCGAAAGTTCATGATGCAATCATTTACATGATAATGCATTTTGCTTTGTTCAAAATAGCCTTATTTGATTTTATGGAAGTGTGGAACATTCAGAGTACGCATACACTTTGAACGGGTTAAAAAAGTTCATTGTATTCAGTATTTAGTTCAGTAAACGTTCGTGGAACTACCTTGTATAGAGTGAAAATTATGAAGAATAAACTAGGTATGATACTAATTAGCAAAAGCTAAAGTCACATGTAGTACATACAGACTTACTGCATATAACACAAAGGATGAAGTGAGGTTAACGAGCATAAGAAAGTGCATTAACTTACTAATTTTATTAGCAAAGTTTTCTCGAAATTTTCTCATTATAGTCTCCTTTACTATTTGTTGTAGATCGGAACCAGAATATCCTTCAGTGGCCTAGATTTGTAAATGAAACAGTCAATAAATTATAATCATAAAATGTGAGTATTTAATATTTTAAGGGTAGAAATATAACAAATCTAATCACAATAACACACGCAAAGAAATCATTTAAAGATAAAAGACAAATGCTTTCTTGTTATTGTTTAAAAACTGCGGAGGAGACTAAATCTAGGTAACTTTTTATGACACATCTTCTCAAAATTGTAGCTAATTATTTATCGTTTTTGTTTTTCATGTTTCCGTTAGGCTAATTGAGACACGCATTCAATGAACTAATATGGGTGCATCCATCTTCATAAAATTAGATTAACGATTGTGTTTTTACCATTGCCAGTGCATCCAAATCAATTTGATACATAAGTGCATTTCGTCCTTGTCGACTAGTTTGGCTGACGCTTTCGGCAGTTTTCGAAAAATGTAAATGGAAAATTCCTCTTCTAAAGAAGTTTTCATGTAATTGCAAATTAAGTACAACGGTTACACTTTTTTTTTACATTTTAAAATGTTATAAAATCTTATTTACTTCTACTGACATGCTCTTGTTATAGTTATACCTTTCTTCGATATTTGGCAATGGAACATATATTCGTTTTTCCAGTCGACGTAATATGGCTGCGTCCAAGTCCCTGAAATTGGAACTTTCTTTAGAATAAACCTTTATTGGGTGCACAAACTAAATACTTTGTGCATCGTGAATACTTTAAATGTTAAAGCTGTTGTACATAGTATACATACATACCAAGGAAGATTCGTGGCAGCTAAAATAAAGATTTGGGGATTTTCGTGTGAACAGGCAGACGATGCTGCTGACGACATTAATAGTCCGTCTAGTTGCTGGAGAATTTCACTTTTCAGTCTTCTGGATGCATCACTTTCTCCTGTGTCTCTCTTAGACCCAATGGCGTCGAATTCGTCAAAGAAAATGGTAGATGGTGCATGGTAGCGAGCCAAGTCAAATAAAATCTATAAAATGAACATATCAAATGATAACTGCATAGAGCGTCTCATGCACTGGCATACGGTCTGTCTAAAAACTGAACTGACCTTTTTAGTTTATAATTTTTAATACATAAATAAAGATTCACGCCATGCAGAAATATAAAGGCTCTTCAGAAAACTATAGGCTTGAATGTTATTCGTCTATAATATGCTATACATAACGAATATATGTGCATATTCTGATGCATTTCAGTAAGAATAAATCCCCTAAAAAAACTAAAAGAATTCGAAGGCTTTACCTTAACAATCTTTTCACTATCTCCTCTCCACTTGGACACAATTGTTGCAGAAGATATATTGAAAAACGTTGTCCCACATTCAGAGGCGACGGCCTTGGCCAGCAAAGTTTTCCCTAGATGTATGTGTACATAGTGTGTAATCAAATTAAACGTTACATTGGCATTGGGTTTGTATTGATATTTGCATAGATTTCTAGAGAATTCAATTGGTTAAGTATAGGACTTATGCTCAAGATTTAGCCTACTTTCAGTGAATTGAGCAAATTGCAATTCTCAAGCCATTACCTGTGCCAGGAGGTCCATAAAGTAAAAGTCCTCTCCAGGGTGGAAGAGCCGTTCCAAAGAAATCTTGAAACTCTTGCGTGTAGACGAGAGACTCTTGCAGAATTGTTTTGGCACTTTCCAACCCAATCACATCAGTCCACTTTGTTTTCAAGTTTGCAACAACAATTTCCTAGAGACAAGGACATAGATTAAACAATGGATTTGGCAGATTTTGAATAACACTCAGCTCATTATTTCTTATTTCTAAACAATAAACAGTGTCAAAACCAGCATATATACTGCGTGCATTTAAAACTTTTAGTTTAGGAGAGATTATAACTATAGATTCAGTTCAGTATGTTTATTAGTGTATTTAACTGAAACAGCCTGATTAAAATATGTACAAAAGTACAGAACGTCTCACACATGGTGTGTTTCACATTAGATGTGACCAGGAAGCTGGAATTTTTTCATAACATTGTAACAACTATAGTACCATGGAGAAAAGTCTCTGGAGGTACGAGAAGTCTTTATCACCATATTGCATCGTAGGATCATCATTTTTGTTGCAACATAAGTATAATAATATGACAGGCGGATGCATCAACTTTCAAAAGAATTTATTGTTAGTAAAAGTTGTTAATGCTCCTTTCCTTCTTGTTCCTCTTTCTTTTATCTTCACATTGAATTGAATCACCTGTGCGTATTTCTTGTAGATACATTGTACATTGTATGTTATAAATTTGTTAAGCATAATTTGCGTTTCTTTCAATTCTTACTTTCTGAATCATTTCTGCAAACATTTTTGAGTCATCTGATGAAAAATCGAGCCCGGAAATGGGTTTAAGCAGCTTTTCTCCAGTTGGAAACGAGGAATAGTTAGCCTCAACGTTTATGGTGGATTGCGAACGATACCCTTGCACTCCAAACATAGACTCGCTTGTTCCTTCCGCTTCAGGATTCTTCAGATTTTTTACACTGGGTGTTTTACTTCCATTGCAGTTTGCTTGCTTGTTGTTCCCTGTACTGACTCCATGCCCTTTTCTGCAGTGCGATTTGAGCTTTGTGAGTAAGTTTTCTGCGCTTCCGTTCGGAGATACGGATTTCCTATTTGACCATAAACAACAGTCGCCATTATTAATGCTATTTATCATAAGCATTATACATTGAAAAATAAAAGTAGGCTTTTAAATAACGCGTATATGTATGATCTGGCGAAGATGAACAAACAAAGACAAAGTCAAAATGAAAGACAGCATACTTGAAATACTGTGGATATCGTTGAAATCGGATATTATAGTAAATTTCAAATTCGACAAAGATTGAATTCAAGTCAATGTTTTCGCAAACGCTATACTGTTCGAGGTTTAAAGAACACTCAGAGGCCAAACAGCTGGCAGTGTCCACGTACCTTAGAAATTTGGAAATTAAGATAGTTCTTAATTATACAGGTTTGATTTTAACAGGCTAAAGTCCACAGAAAATAGGAAATACGTACCAATTATTATGGTGTATAGTATAGTATGTAGATAGTATGTAATATTATTGTTCAATATACCCTTTATCAAGCAGCAACTGGAAAGCAAAGAGTAGCATTGCTTTCTCTCGATTGTCTCTTCGTTTTTCATCCTGTGAATAGTTATGGAAAACATTACAACTAAAATATTATAATATTATATTATAAAGCTTTTATTGGTATTTAAAAGTATGAAGTTGGCGATATGTCAACGGAAGTAATAAATTATCGTTCTTCTTTTTACTTACAATATCTTTCGCCATTGATGCAGTTTTAATACTTTGATAACTCATTGACGCTGTGCCTGCCATTTTCTTTTATATTTTTGGCTTATTCTGCTTCTTGTTCCTCCTTTAATGTCTTTAGCTAGCATACAAAATACATAATATATAAGCATGTTATTTCAGATGTGCCATTTTACAAAGTTTTCATACTGTAATTAAGATAATATCTTAATGAATCTATGAGATATGAAAATTTAATGTTTTAAAAAGTACATAAACAAACGTTTTTCACCTGTGATCTGTGTTAAATGCCGTTGTTAATTTAACTTTCCTTCGAGCTGCTAACATAGGTTTACAAGGCTTCCGGTCCCTCGACTGGTGAAAAATGCAGCATAATTTTTATGTTATCGCTTATTTTTCTTTACATATTATCCTTATAAATGTTCTTACAACTGCGTGGTATCTTCCTCAATGTATGTGGTATGTATATTTTACGCAGTAAAACGATATGTAGATGAGACGATGGGAGACGTTACGAACGCGAACGTTGCTAACGATATTTTGATTTCGATTGCAAATGCGATTGTAAAGACATTCGAGTACAAGTTATATCATGCGTTTATTTTTGATAATAAATGCGTCGTCACAGAGTAAAAAAGGCAAAGACCAACGTGGGAACAAGGTGAGAATGAGAAGTGAGAACGGTGTCGGTGGAGGAATCCCTTCAATTTTACGACTAGAAGCGAAGAATTTCCTTTTGTTCACTTTACCTCTTTGCTTTCTTTAGCTTCACACATACATAGGTATTTTACATGCAATATCATGATATGCCAGACATTTGGCATCCCATTGATTGACTCCATGAAACGGCATCAACAGTTCAGTGTCCAGGCCAACCAACCAGGAGTTTGATATTGTCGGTATCGGCATACCTATTATGCTCTTCCTCCCCCTCTTTTGGCCTCTAATGTACAAGGCTGTGCTCTAGAAAGCAAGTATACCTATTGTAGATAGGCAGTAAACAGTCAAATGTGAATAATAATATGGTTCTGGAACTGAAGTTTGTATAAGTATAGAGTATCATGCAGAAGATTTATCGACCAATCAAGGGGCAAATGCCTATAATATCTGGTTTTGATGAAGTACATGCCGTATTAGCTCGGGTTAGCTATTGTTTGACCAATAACCGTGTGTACTTATGTGTACTGTACTGAGTACTGAGAGTCGGCTCCCCGATGTCCCGAACTAGACAAGCAACATTTGACTATACTCTTTGTAAACAAGCACTTTATTTTCATGAGCACCGTTGGGATTTCGAATTGCCCCAAAGACTAAGCGAATCATCGTCAATATTTATAAATAAATAAAAGTTCATCATCAGTTCATTCTTGGAATGACATTTTGAAAGCTTTATTTTTAGTTTTTTTTGCAACAATAAACGCCCCCAAAATATAACACAGAACATCATGCATTCCATGAGATTAAAACAAATTCAATATTCGCAATCAATTATGATCATGAGTATAACATTATCACAATATTGTGTTTACAACTCAAAAAATAATCTTTTCGTCTACAGAAATTTCTAGTTTCTCATTTTAATCAATATGATAACAGAGCTCTATAAACAGGGGTACGACTTTTTCGTGTTCGCGAAAGCGATGAAATAAATATTATTTTTGGGATAATCTCTCCGGATGAAAATCGCCGCCGTTCCAGATTCCGAAGCTCTCCTCGAGAGAACAAATAAATAACTGTAGTGTGACATAATATTTTTTTTACTGTATTAACATAATACAAATATAACAAACACTATGAAGTTTATCGCATAAATTTTATCACTCGTCGTGGCCTAAATTTTGAAAAACAACATAATTTGGCGAAGCTTGATAAATAATGTATAACTCATTCATAGAAACGAAACCTACATCATCTTCTTACTAATTAACTATCATAGACATTGATTTAAACACACTCTGATCTCTGATATTTTTGTCACACAGAACTGAAGTTTCATTCAATATTATCATTTTTTTTCCTTCTAGTCCCACTCCATGTCATCGTCATAGAATCTTTGGTAAAGAGCAATTCTCTCTGGTTTTGGCTGTATAAACTTGTTCATAATGTTCATCGGGACGTCATCCGTGAGAAAATGATCGTCTGAAGGAGTTGAGTGCGACTGAATCCCGAGATTTGAGTGAACTCCATTTGTTGACATTACGGACTGCTTGTCATACAGAAGCATAAGGAATGGACAGAAAAGTAAGTTGATTAGCCCCACACTCCGAATTAAATCGGGGAAGCCGATCAGTGGAACAAGTTGACCTCCTACTAACGGTCCTAGTTACGACAATGTAACGTTCATAAAAAAAGTAACCATTTAAACCCAAACGTATTTCATTTTAAGTAGCACTGAGTGTGAGATTAGTTTTTCAGATCAGTATATTTTACCTAAAGAGTAGGCAAGAGCTACGGAAGTTTGCGCTAATGCATAGACGGCTCCATAACCAGCATGATAACTTTCATCCTACATTGAACATAATATTGCATAGTAAAATTGCGTTTTCACATTTGTTTAATAGAAAATAAAAGCCATAAGCCATAATCAAAATGATGGCATTATAATTATGTCTAATTTGCCCATACAGCTATTTTTGCCAATAATGGCATCAGTGATGCGTCGACAATTCCTAGTCCAAGTCCCAATATAAAATGTGGTAGTGCCAGTTGCCACACAAATTTACCCAACGGTAACTGCGAAAATATTTAAGTTTTTCTATTAAAAATAATCATCTGGAGAAAATCGTCCATCAACTAATTTAACCTTTATTATTACTCAAATATAATTATACTCTAGTCTCAGTGATATTTCTGAGTATTTATTATTAAATGCGGTTACTTACTAAAAAGCAGGCGGCTCCAATAGCAGCCATTGAAAACATGGAAGTCTGAAATAAAATCGAAATTATTTTCTCGAACATGTGCTCTAGTAGTCTCAAGTCAATCAAAGGCAGAATAGTAAAGTAGGTACCTATAATAGCGCAAATCCCAAAAATATTTATATATTTGACTTTTGACTTACCTTCCAACGACCTAGTCGTAAAGCAACTTGACCGAAAAAGTTTGTTCCTACGAAATATCCAAGACTATCCGGCACAAAGACCAACCCAAGTTGCCACTTCTATAAAATTCAGACAAAAGTACATTGAAACTCATGAGCAAAATATTAAAGCTTATAAGAATAAGAGCCATGTTGACATTATATTACAATAAGTTTTCTACTTTTCAGTTAAATATCTATAGTTTAATATACACAAAGGGAAAATGATTAAGATTTACAGAAGAGTATGCATAATATGTATAAAAGTAAGAATGCTTAAAAATTATACTAACTGGAGGATCAATGTTGTCAATGAGCCACACGGGAAGAGTCGGCTCAAGTACTGCCATGCTCATCGTCGACAGCCAGATTGCTATCGAAATTATTCTGATCGACTTATCTCTCAAGAGTCCCCAGCTTTAACAGGGTTAGATTAATTAAAATGATGGATATGAATAAAAAAAATAATCACTTATCTCCTCGAGCTATCCAGTATAGACTTTTGAAATGCATACATACCAGTGATTTGAAAAAAAGCTATCCGATTCATTGATTTTCGGTCTGAGGCCACCGTATCCATCCCACTCAAGTCTGATTCTGGACAAGTGGAATCCTAAACAATTACATTTTCGTTTAATGTTTCCAAAAATTATGGTCGTGTCATAATTCATAATTCTCATTGTTCCAAACATACAAACACTAAAAAAGTAGGCCAACATTATACTCTGGATATCATCAGATCATGGCTACTTGTGTATAATCTGTATTCATGGGGAGGTCCGAATCAAATGACGACCGTTTGTTTGTTCCACTCATACAG
>JAQIVE010005963.1:0-12140 GCA_034698285.1 Sminthurinus bimaculatus | reverse complement strand
AAAGTACTTTTTAAAAATCTTCATTAAAATGTACTTTGTAACTAGTTTTTCTGTCCAAAATTGATTGAAACTTGTGTGAAACTATCTGGCCTTTCTTTTTTGTGCAGACATCATCCACTTTAAACAAATAGTTAAAAAGTTATTCCTGATTTTAAAGGTGGATCATTTTTGGCGGTGGATCAAATTTGGGCGACTCTCCCCTACTGCTTTCTACTTTTGACATGAACAAAGAACACTGTTGGATTTGCAGCGTATTGAATACAAATATTGTACGCTGTACAATGTGCTGGTACCGATACCTTTTGGGGTTTGTCTTGCTTCTATTTGTTTTGCACTCCCGCCGTACAGAGTAAAAGTAAAAGTAAGAGTAGGAGCCGGAGCAAGAGACCCAGTTGAGGAAAATTGACGTGTCGGCCATAAAGGAAAGGACGAGTGTTGGTCTAATAAATGTAATGTTCAAATGGAAATGACATGCAAGAACGGGAGAAAAAGTCAGTAGATACACATGTATGTGTATATGCTGTATACTGTATGTATATTGCCCACGTATTTGTCCTTTACTGTGTATAAACTGGATTGAAATAGTGTAGTATTGTAACTATATGTATATATTATATGCATATAGAGCGGTGGAGAAAAAGGGCGAGAAAGGTAGATTGCCATTTATTTCGAGAGAAAACATTTGCGCTCGGTCAGTCTAAATGCGAGCACGTTTCCGTTCTTGAGCCCTAATAGTTTTTTTTCTCTTCTTCCTCTTGGTCGGTCTTGGCTTTGGCTGTCAAACATTGTGTGTGTAGTCGTGTATTATATAATTCCATCCACTTTTTTACTCACCCACTCCGACTCCACTCACACTTTTATCCATACACATTACACATACACACACTCATACAAATACTTATACAATGAATCCGATGAACATGTACTCTTGTTTATATTGTATTATGTGTACATGGCAAAAAAATCATAGTCACATCCCTCCATTCTATCAATAACATTCAATGAGTAAATAGAAAAATAGGAGGTCAAGACAACACCAAATGTATTGTAGATACAATACAAAGGATAGATTCATACAACTAATCCGTACGGATCACTCGAGAGGCTTTGCACTTACTTTAAAAGACTAAATTGAGTTTAAACATATTTTTACCTTGTGGTCTTAATTTTTAAACTGACTTGTATTTTCACTCAATGTCAAACCTCCCTAGTGTACATATATGTATACGTAAAACAGGTAGAGAACAAAAAAATGTGGCAAATCAAACGGGGAGAAAGTACATGCATACAATTCAATTGTATTCTACGTTACACAATACAGATTCTTATAGTACAATATAAGAGAGTGCAATGGAAATTTTGTATTGTACGACATGTACGTGTATACATACCTAATACAAGGGCTCTTTCTTGTGTGATTTCTTATCAATTTGTATTATTGAATCGGATATTCTCGTGCCAATGAGCTATTATTGCGTTCTTATCCTAACACACACACACACACAAACATTCATATTGCACTTTTTGCCAACATGCATGTATTCATATTGTGTATATATACATTTGTACAATTCAACACGATGGGAAAGTAAAAAAAAGCAAAAGTGGAAATAGAGCAATGAGAAAAGTACATAGAGAAGCTGAGGCCAGTTGCCCGTAGACCATGGAAATTATACATTGTAAATTGTGGACTTTCTTTCTCTCTTTCCCTCGCTCTTCTTTTCTATATACATAGATATGGAACTCAGCAAGACCAAAAAGTGAGAAGTGAAGCCTAAAAAACTGGCCACGCTACGCTACGGAATACAAGTTAATCTATTATACTGTGTAGTGTAGTATTGAAGAACAGCATGTTGTTCACAAATTACAAATTACAACAACATATTTACGCGCAATTCTTCTCTCTTCACTCAACATTTGGCCAATCTACTTATTACGAACGTGTCTCTCGCCCTGTGTGTCTCTCCCATGTACAATGTACAGCTGGACCTAGTGCAGTCTGCGGATAATAATATACACAGTGGACAGACAGAATAGAAAATTGAAATGTTTTTTCTCCCTCTTTCCCTCACATGGTGATGATGATGATGCTATCGCAAAATTATATACTGCCATTGAATGTATATAATAAAGTAGAGTAGCGTAAAGTTGGATAGAGTGCTCACGTGCTCCCAATTTTCGGTGGATTGTATTGTATGTATTGTATGCATATATTTTTGTGTAAAATGGCTTGATGAAATAAGTGGTGTTCCAATTTATAATAATACGGCTATATTATATATTATCCAATATGTGTAATTCCTCATACCGAATGAGTTTTTTTACCGTATTCTTTACATATGTTTGGACGAGAGAAAAATGAAAGTTTATTTCCTAAATGCACACACAAATACTTATTACCTCTGCATATTTTTGGGGTCTTCTACACATTTGTACATTCAACACTTACAATGCATCATTATTACAATATGTCATACTATAGCGATAGTATGTATCTCATTATATTGGAAGAAATAACTCTGAGCTGCATTCATTCATTTATTCATTCATTCATTCATTCACAAGTCAAAGAGGCATACATAGTGTATGATATAATCTGCTATCGAGTTTCTACATTTTACAGTAACTTTATCACGACACCCATTTAGTTCATTATCATTAGTCATTATGCAGCGTCCTGATGTATGTATGTGTGTATGTATATAATGCATAATTAATAAACGGTGTTTTTGCACGTATGTATGCATGCACTGTACAATGTACATTGTACATGTAATTTTTGGACAAGAAGAAAACTTGATGACAAGCTTAATAGTAGACTACAGCTCCTAATCATACGTGTAGTTGCAAGGGAAGCGAAAATGTGAGTTACATGAGCATTGAGCACATTGTGCATGCCCACACCTCAAAATGGAAATGAGTGAATTAGGGTGAGTTGAGAATTCAATCGACAGTCACGTGGGGCTGTATTTTCTCCAAGCTCTTTTCACTTTCACCAACTCACCACCCCACACACTAAATGCTAGAGAAGGACAGGAAGTTGAGCTTGAATTTTCGTATGGACTTGGAATTTTAGAGTCACGAGATGAATTACAAATACATACATACAAACACATAAGCAGCTAACTACAACAATAAACACATGTACCTTGTACCCTGTACCCAAATAGTAAGACAAATCGCTTTCGCTAACGTAGAACATGGCTGAGATTACAAAAGGAAAGGAACTTCCTTTACTTGTCCAGAAATGCTAATACGATTTCCGTATGTTTTTCAAGTGAGAAATTATGTAAAGGGTTAATCGATTAAAATTCAAGGATTGCTCTTTCTCAAGTGTTTAATTATTATGTATGATAGATTAGTTTTGCATTTTGTTCTATTATATTATTATTAAGAAATATCAATTAAATGTTTTGATTTTTGTATTAAAAATGAAAGAAATATGCCCTTACTAATGAATTTGATTAAATTGCGCATGTATGCAAGCATGTATTGTATTTGTAAATCCGTGCAATGGTAACTCATGCTGCTGAAATTGATTCTTCTGTTCTCATCATACCAAAGGGAAAAACCCAAACCCACAGGCCGAAGCCAAAGGGTGAGATTTCACTTCTCCAACGAACAAAACAATGGAGTACATTTTACTTTTAGGCATTTCAGCATATGCACGTCAATAAAAGCTGCACAAAAAGACTGAAAGTGTGCATATGAATAATAATGACAATAATACAGCTACAGTGGTGTGACCGCCAAATTTACTTCCGGGCAATGAAAAACAAACATTGAGAGTGGGAACAAAATATGTAGCAATTGTTGTTTTGTATTGTGAGTGTGTGAGGAAGACGACGGGTGGTTTTTCAATAAACGGAGTGTGCATTTTTATTTCTACACATATGTACATATGTACATGCCTACATTATAATGTTATGAAAAAAGGGCTAAAAACTTTATGCAGATGTGTAATGGACATAAATACACACATTTCTTTATTCTCCTATATGTACACTGGGTACATATGTATACCATGACTGATTGTGAACTGGGACTCAAAAACCAAAAACGTCTTAAATGCACTTCAACATGTATTATTGGATGAAGCAGATAGAGAATTCAGTGAGCCAACTTACACATATACCGCTGCACAACGGGTTAGCATAAAAAGAATGGGGGTGCTACATGTATATTGTACACGTGTATTACGCGTACACTTTCCGAATTCGGAACTCCCTGTGCCCAAACCACTACTCATACGACGACGAATACTCCACTACCCCGCGAATAAAGGAAAGGAAAAAGGAAATGCACTCACTCCACATCCAGATCTAAAACAGAATTTTCATTCCTATTCGTGCCTATTCCTCGGAAGGCTCTTGCTTCTAGGAATCAGGACAATTGTACGTACACATACATGTTTAGTCATTTCAGATTTTACAATTTATTCATAAAAAGAACAAAGCAGGGAATGTAGCAGGGAATAGAAAAGGTCTTCTACCTTCTACCATTTATTTTTGCAGTGAGGTGAAGTAACAGTTAACATTTGTGAATATAACCTCTTATGCATTTTTTTAAAATTCGAACAAATTCCAGATTAGGCGACTTGTCTCAATTCCAAGGCATTCAACTGTGCTCCGTGTGATGTGTACAGTGCGACGAAAGGATATTTCTACGTTTTAGGGTAGGAAAAGGAGAGTGAAAAAAAGCTCAGAGCTAATTCGAATTGGTTGACAGCCGGCATTTGACAGTTGACACTTTACGCCTACGGCCACAAAATCTTAATTAATTGCCTTTCTCTCTCCTTTTGCTGATGCAACTACAACCAGGGGTGCTTTTTCCTTTTATTCTCCGCATCTTCCCATTTTCCTCTTGTATGATTTTTATGCATTTTGTGTAGATGCATACATATTCTTTTGAGTGCCTTTTAGATTTTTGATCAGAAGTTATTGAGGCGCCCAAGTGGGAGTTCAAAAATGGAGTCACAAAAGAGAAAAAGAAGGGAAGAACATGGAAATCGTCCCATCTTGTCCTTTCTCCCCATTTTCTATTCTCTAGTCTCTATATACAAATTTCCATTATTTCTTGTATTCAATGTCGACAGATTCTCTTTGGCGTTCCCTTTGAGTCTCAGAACGAGAATATTGAGACTGAATTGTGATTTAAAAATTTTGGTGAGGGATGGAAGATGCCTCACCAAGATACAGCAACACCTTTTTTCTCCTTGTCAACTCTGTTCTCCAAGTGTCTGTTGTTATTTCGACGAGTATGCAACTAGCAAAGTTTGGCATTAGAAACAATATACATGCACAACTAGATAGAGATCTGTACCCGCAACTTCACTCTTAATACTTAATATCTATGTACATATACATACCATTTCTTTTGGTTTACTCCAGAATGCAGAACAAGCTGGCTGAAGTTGAAGCAAAATGAATGAATGGCCGGATGGATGGATTGGATTGGATAGATTCTCTCTCTTTCTTTTCCCTTTCTCTGGGCTAGTAAATCTATCTATTTACTTTCCCCTCTTTCACATATTTCACACTTACACGTACATCTACGACCGAGACCCGACAGAAAAAACAGAGGGAACCAGGCAAAACTTGTGTTTAAGCATGCATAAGTACATATCTATACATGTAAGACTACTTTACGAATTTACTCTTCAACTTCCCCGTTCCCAATCCATCCAGATCCACAAAGAGAGTGGAAGATACAAGACACACACACACACAGAGCACAAAGATCTTCTTCGTCTCCCTTTCCCTTGCCTATTAAGACTTTATCCATAATGTAAAGGTCCATGTAAAATACATTGCGGAAGCCCATAACCATACCATACTGTACAATGTTCCATGCACGATGCTCCTTCTCTGTGTCTATACTATCTACATACATTTAATCTGGTACAAGGGCTCATCTCGTCTCATCTCTTCTCATCCCAGCTCTCAGCTTTACTCAAGTCAACACAGCAAGACTTCCTTCGTCCCTCTCCCTCACACTGTGTGTGTATTACGTTACGGACACGGACCCTTCCAAATGTATTAACAGGACAACAGTGCAACGAAATAAACGCATTTACCATTCACCATTTATGCATACGCTTACATATGTAATATGTATGTTCTGTATTATATATCAGAACTGATAATACAACACAAGTTGAGAAAAGGGAAAATGTACGCACTAAGAGGATGTAAAAGGATGCTGGCCATTAGAAGAAGGATCGGGATCGGGATGAGACAGATGAAGGGAAACACGAGAACGAAGGAAGGAAAGCAAAAGGGAGAAACAGGAGAAATCGTAGCAGTGTAGCTTGCAGTTTCACTTTCAGTTTCAGTGGAGAATGCACTGCACTGAAATTGAGACGTGTTTTTTTCTTCAAGTGTCAGCTCGCGCGTATAGTTTCTGTATTTGTAGTAGAAATTTTATGCGTATATGTATGATGTAGGTACATACACCCTGTTTGCGTCGTGAATTTGTAGTTGTATTTGTATAGTTGTCGTGTGAGCCGAGTAAAGTTGTGGAAGGGAAGGAGCAAAAGTATCCAAAAAAGGAGAGGGGCCGGAGGGTTTTGAAAAATAATGTGCGAGTTCCCCGTTTGAAAGTATCCCATAATATGTATAATAATGTGCATACATATGTGTATCAACATCAGCCTGAGTGCAAATGCATCAACTTTAATGTGAATATATTTAGAATCTGGAGTCTTATGTAAAGACACATAAGTTATAAGTTACATACTATAGTTATGTACACAAAAAAGATGTAACTGGCATACACATACACACATATTTTGCATTAGTCAGATGAGTCTTTTCCATTTGCTTTCTTTTTCCCTTTTCCCAGTTTACAATCTCAAGACTCAAGACCCAAAAGTCTAGTCCACCAAGGACTAGACTGGTAAATGTATGTATCTGCATGAGTGTAGACTGTAACGACAGTATATGTATGGATATTCAGTGCGACTAATACGTACATGTATGTTACATTGACGCTGACTCTGACTCTGTGTGACTGATGAACTGTCATCGTCTTACAAACAGAAACGTATTTATATTGTTCAAAGTGTTCAAAGTTGAGGGGAGCGCAAGGCAGGAGAGAAGGAGGAAGAGAAAGCGAGGGCGAAAGAGACAGCTTTTAAATGTTAAAGTGCTCGATACAGGCCTTTTCTCGAATCCATGTTAACTTTCACCCCTGCTCTGATCTCAAGTTAGAACAGCACAGCACAGCAGAGCAACCAGAAAAATTGAAGTCTGTCACTGTCACAAAATATCTAGAAAGATAATGGTCGCAAATGCAAGAGAGAGAGGTCAACAACAGCAAAACCTTATGGAGAATTTTCATGTGTAACACAAAAATTCTAAAAACGTGGCATAGAGTTTTACTTTGTAGACAAATACGAGAAAAAATCCCAACATGATGTGTAAATGCATGTGTGTATATTGTCTATAGAATATAGTCTTTATTTTTCTATGTACTAATTTTGGAACTCAAAGGATGAAAAATAATTTACAAAATGAGAATTTTGTAAGATATTAAAAAATAATCTTTTCCATAATTTTCCCAGGAATATTCCACCTTATCGTTGAGGTATCTTCATTTTTTGTATAATATGTGTACAGTATACAGTAAAGGCAAACGTGGTAATTTGAAAAGACTTGTTGCCAAAATTTGAATAACTAGATATGATAACGATGGTGGAGTTGGGGAGCGCAGGAACTGCTGCATAAAACATAATAATAAAGTGCAAAATAAGACTTTCTAGAGTGAGAGAAAATGTTCCAAATAAGAATCTACAATCTACATTATACATGCATACGTACATATACATGGAAAGAGTTTATTTTTTCAAGGAATTTATTCCATTTTGCACAAACAAGTTCCTGTACAAATGTAAAATGGTCCAATGTAATGCTAATGGTCTTTTTCTTTTTTCAAGCCAAGGCCTCTTTCTTTCTGTCTTCTCCTGGTTTCATCTCCCTCGTTTTTAAATTTCAACAAGGAGACCATAAGAAATTACAAATTGTACATACACAATACACACATATGCATATGAATACACACTTTCTTATGCATGTTGTACTTGGGGTTCATTTGACTATATACACCGAGAAAGGACTGCTGTTTTCATGCAATATTTCTCGCACTCAAAGTGGAATAGGAATAAGAAAAGGGAAACGATACAAAAAGATAGTCTCCATAATATCCTTGAAGGTGTGTAAAAGTCTGGGGTCTGGATCTGGATCTGGGGTGAGCTGTACATTGTACATATATTGTACGGTGTACACTGTACAGCTGTTTCCCTACTCTGTGAGAGAAAGGAAAGACAGTGGAAATATTGAAATACCCCCGTCAAATTAGCTGGATGCACCGAGAGAGAAGAAGAGGAAAAGAAGAGACAGAAGGGACAGAAGTGAACTCTAGCTGGGCAGTAAGAATACGAGTATTACGAGTAAGAGTACTTTCTTATTCAGGCCATGCATATTTAAAGCATTGCAGCACTATACTTTGGTACACTTGCCTCGACTCCTCTCCTCTCCTTTTTCACTTCAAAGTAGGTTGAATTTATCAAGCTGGGATCTCTCCCTTTCCCAACTCGAAACAACATTTACTGTTTACATCAGTGGTAGAGTGAAGAAAGTCGAGAAAAGAGACCAGAATCTACATATGTATGTACATTTTACATGGGATACTATTGTAGATTGCCTAGAAAGTTGCTAGCTAGTGTATGTAACTGGACCCAGTGTGTAGTGTGTAATACGGTGAAAAATAAGGGAAACGTAGAACACTTTCCCATCTTCACGTCCCTCCACTTGTGTACATACATTTGTATTTGAATGTTGAATGTGAATGTGCAATGTTCATGTGGTATGCATGGTTTTAGTAGGATGGGTCAGATAATAGGGAAACGCGAACAGTATTATGCAGACACACGCTGGAGAAATGAAGAAAAGCAAGATGCACGACGGAAACTCACGCAGTTTCCTCTTCCCCTGACACCATCACCAGCCCAGTCATTCCTACATACAAACATACATATAAAATGTAGTTACTTCGTCTGGTGTATGTACAATGTACAATTTGTTTGTGTGAGTGTATGTACCTTGGAAAGTAGAAGGGAAAGGAAAAACGCGTGTATCGTATGATATGGTTTCGTAGGGTAAGGCATGACATGGCATGGCACGGCATGGCATGGAATAGAATGGTCGTGATAGTACTTTTAGCAGCCACCCCCAACATAAAGTCGATATAAAAACCACACAAACATCCTTTTCCACATCCTCATCCAGATGAACATCTGCAGTCGGACGACATTGGGAGATGTTTCATATCGTATGTATGTACACTGTATACCTTTCCTTGTGGGCCACGTTTGCATGCTTGCTTGCATGCATGTGCGTGCGTGTTTCCACGCTGTAGGTTTGGTGGCTAGCTTGTTGGTTTGTTGTTGGTGGATATCTTGTTTACAGGAGAGATGAGCACTAAATTTATTTAGGTTAAATGCTTTTCCCCACCAAATTTACCATTAGCACCAAGTAGAAGCCAGCATCATACTTTAGGCGCTATACATACATACATAATGCACAGCGCTTATCAAGATTAACATTATTATTATCATCACAGCCTTCTCCCTCCCTTTTTCGAGTGAGAAAGCCGGGGGAAAGAGCTTTTTATGGGAATCTTACATTTTTTATGGGGCTTACTTAAAAAATTAAGAAAAATGAAAGATGATGTACTACTCGATAGTAGGCAGTTCAAAAAATGGGGAAATTTTTATTTTTATTTAGTGGAAAGCGAATCTTTTTCATGCGAAGAAAGCTGTAGAAACATAATTGAGTGATATGACTAAAGCCAAGTTCAAAAAAAGCTAACATTGTCTACGCCGAGCTCAATAAAGTGTGTTTTGTAAAACCTTGAAAAAAGTTCTATTTTGAGATCGTTCCTTCTCTCTTGCTGGCTTTTCTTGCCTTTATCAACACTTGCTGTGTGCATACATAATACATACATATGTGTACAGTAGAACAAAGATCCAGGCTGTTGCTCAAGCTTGTTGAACAGAAACTACTTGTGACAGTCGACGGAGCTCACGTATGTATGTATATGTATGTGTTCAAGCTTTTTCTCTCGTCCTTCGACCACTGGATTTCACAAGGGAGACGGTCCGTAAGCTAAGAAAGCTGGGAAATCTGAGAGGCAGAGCAGAAGGACTGTGGGGAAAACTCGGCACTCGGTAGATATTAGCAGTGTGGATGACCTACGCACATTCAAATATAGTGATGTGTATGCATTATGTATGCACTGTACGTTGTAGGTTGTAGATTTACCAGTTGCTGCTTCCATAATACATAGGTATATCTGTTGTACACATGCATGCATTACAATGTGGATGATTCCCTACAAATCTTGAGTAAATTTTCTTTACATGTTACTTATACGGTATACAAAGATTAAATCGGATAGTCTTTTTCTGTGGTGGAAAGTCAGATATTTTCTCCATTTCGGCGACGCTATAGTCGTTGCAGTTTAGCCTGAGCTTACCCTCTGCTAAACTTTTTATACAGACAGAAATATCTACATCTGTAGTACGTATGTACGTTACTATCAGTATCATATGAGGAAAGCGGAGAACCAACCAATAAACCAACCAAAATCCCCAAGTCAAGTCAAGCTAAGCCAAGTCGAGGAAAAGCAGGATAAAAGAAGGCGAAACACGATCACAATCACAATAGAGGGTTTGTTGAGGGCAAGAGAGAAGAAGAACAAGAATAGTAAGAAAAAAGTGTGGAAAAAGAGAGACATCATATTTGATATTGGCATGTCATGTCGAGGCATGGCCTGTTGGTATTGCTGTACTGCGATGATTTACTCTCGCCATATAAATAAACTACAGGAAACTTGAAGGGTGAATCTCGACGCAAGGAGTCTACTCCAAAATGATTGCAATATTTTGTGCAACCCTTAATAATCATATACATATACAATACAGTTATATTTTGTATAAGTAAGTATACGCAATATGTATTTCTTATCTTCCCTGGCCGTTGTCTCGTGCCTGACGTTCTGCTCTCAAGTATAGAGAAAAAGAAGAAGAGAAACGATGAACATCTTGAATATCTGTACTTGTTTCAATCTGTTCACGGCTTAATCTTGACTCCTCATCCCCATGCGGATATGTTCACAAGGCTCAAGTTCAACTTTTATCCTTCTGGTTCTTGATACTTGATATGGAACTTTCCATTTAAAATTGTACATACATTCTTCGTCTAGGAAATCACTAGTAATACTCATTGCTGCCCTTGTGCAACATCTAGCATCTTCGTCTTCTTTTGCTTGGAAATGACAGGGTGAGAATGGTTCTTCGTAAGGCCTTTGCCTCAATCCACTGTTCTTTCTATTTTCTTCACAAGACATTTGTATGCACGCTGTACGTCATACATGGCCATTTGGGAGACTGCAGTGATGGCAGTATTAGATTTTTCTCTCAAGCATATTTTTGTATCTCTGACACCAAAATGCGTATGCTGTACAACTTGCACTGCAGTTTAACTGCATACATATATGTACATTGTACATACATATGTATTTATGTATGATTGTGCTATATGTGCTATGTGCTAGGACAGTAAAAGTAGTTCTTTGAGTCGAGTCCGGAGGCGTAGGTTAGGCGAGAAAAAGGAGATGCTCTAAACAAAATGGCATTTACCAATATGTACCTAAAATATGTAATATTATGTATAAAACAAGATGTATGAACGACTACATATTATACATATGTGTACGTTATACGTACATAAGCACAAGTTGCCTTGCTTGCATTACATTTTGGCAATGAGAGAAAATGTCCCGGGGTTAGAATTGCTTTTAACGGATTTTGATCTGAGAAATCTCCGAGTCCGTCGTTCCGTCCGTCCACTGCATGCATTCATCTCAAGTGGTTCCATGTCTGTTTAACACTGTATTGTATTTTATACATCTTTAACCATATATAAGGAATAAGGACCCACTCTACTTCTTTTGATCAACTACAGTAAAAGTAAACCTCACGCTGTATACTATATAATATAATATATGTATATTTGCATCATACGAATTGTATAATGAAAATAATTTCTAATTAGAAACAAAAAGCATTTTTCGGGTAG
>JAQIVE010005962.1:0-12143 GCA_034698285.1 Sminthurinus bimaculatus | reverse complement strand
GAATGATTGTTTACTCTGATTTTATCTACAGTCTGGAGATATGAAGGTCTGTGACATTGATCCCGAACTGAAGAATTTGCTAAGAGAGTTTAGATTTCGTAAAGACAACAGCAAAAATTCGGCCATCATCAGTAAGTTTTTAACTGTATTAATTTGGCATTATTTATAGCAAACCAAAAAGTTAATGTTGACATATAATATTAATACGATTTAATTTGATAACAGTGAAAGTAGACAGGGAGAAACACACCGTCATTTTGGACCAACAATTAGACGATATTACGATTGAAGAGCTCGTCGAAGAATTACCTGATCACCAACCTCGTTACGTTGTTCTTTCGTATAGGATGGAACATAAAGACGACGGTAGAGTATCATATCCACTCTGTTTCATTTTCATCACGCCTCGCGATTGTAAACCAGAATTGCAGATGATGTATGCCGGGTCGAAGCTGTCTTTACAAAAGGTTAACACCATATTGTTTCATTCAAATGTGTAATAAAATTCTGAATTTCTAACATTAATTCAAACCCGATTATAAAATCATGGGATTACACACTGATCACACCTTGTTTTATACTGATTAATTCAACAGGAGATCGACTTGACTCGGGTATATGAGCTGCGAGAGTTAGACGAATTGACCGAAGAATGGCTTCAGTCAAAACTTTCCAAGTAAAAGTCAGTTGCCACGATTTAAAAGTATAGCAGTGTAATATAAGCATTCTGCTGTCACCAACCACAAACAAGTAATAATCATTTTGGGAACATCAAAAGTGTGTATGTGTGTATATCATGAGCTTTCAAGTTGGTCTAAGATTTAGGATTACAGATTACATAAATGAATATAGGAAGTACAATAAAAATTATTCATAGACGTTACAAAATCAGGATATTTACTCTTTCTCTCTTTCCTTCCAAGTTATAATACATTCAAAACTGTCTGTAGTTTGGTAATAGCAATATATATAGTATGTTTCAACTGAGTATAGATTTCAGCAGGAATTTCGTTGATTATGGCTTATCTCTATTTTCTTGATAGGCATATCTAGATACATAATGTTCTAGGCATAGTATTACATAAAATATTATATTATAGCTATATATGTAGTTATCCGTCGGCCTGCTCAGAAGAATTGAATTAACTAATTAATTAAATCTTTTGATTTTTATCCAAAATTACTTAGTTTTTCGGAAAACTCTCAAGTATATCAGTCGATGAAATAACATGTATTTTTATGTATACGTTGTATAAAGTACGATCATGAGCTACATATTATACACATTCATATGTTAAGCAAGTTTTAATACCTAATGTACATAAATATTGTAGTGTTTTACGGATTTCGAAATCGCTTGTGTATAGTATTTAGTATTTACATAAAGTATATAGTAATTTGCTTTAGTCGAATTTTCTCGAACTGAGTTTCAAAAACCGCCTACTAAAGGGAATAAGGGAGTCATGTATTTTATATTATTTTACATTTTACCTACAAAAACGTTTAGATATTTGAAACTTTGTATAAATGTAGTAAACTATTTTGTATGAGAGCATTAGTTTTTTTAGAAAAGTTTTAGGAATTCGTTTTTTACTCGAACCTTTTAAAATGGAAAATGAAATTATATGCTGAAAAATACAATAATCAACAACTACTGTTTACACCTAAAAGTGTAAGTACATCATTATGTTTCTTTAGTTGTACACTTAATTGTAAAGTAAAATTTTAGTCTACTTTGGCGTTTTCATAATATGTATTCCTTCTTTAAAACTACTGAACAATATGATGGACGAAGGCTAAAAATGAAGTACAAACAATGCAAAAAAGAAACCCCTCCGCGATGGTATTCTCTTTTTCTACTGGCAATCGTTTTTAACTCCTCGTTTCCTATAATATTATGCAACAGGATAATGAAATAAATGCGAATACATATAATAATGATAATAATACTTACATAATAGTAATATACTTGTAGTTTGTAGGTTTGTTGGTAATAATGTATAAGGTGACTTTAGGTAAGTTTTATTGCCTTATACATTTTTCACTGTCATTCCCGTGAGAATTAAGTCATACCTTAACTATAAAAAAGTTAAAAGATACTATTCGTTTGTTGTTTCTCTTTCTATGTAGAATACACGCAAGTATACTGGACTGAATCCGTATCTTTCATTCCCATGTAATGCATTACATTTTGTTAGAGAATGTATTGTAAAAAAAGAAATCAAAAGCAAGCATTTTCTGACAGTCATTCCTTTTTAACATGTCATTAAAAAATAAACATTGTGATATTTATAAATTGATTTTCATGATATCACAAATGAAATGACAGTATTTGTAGATACATATAATTTTAAATCAATCATTCCTAATCTCTGCAATGCAAATAGCCTTTTGTATTCGTTTTTTGATTTTCTAGTTCTATTCCGTTTATTTATAAATTTTCATTTGATCGTTACATCGCAGTATAACCTTATACGTTGTTATTTGTAATGCTTATATCTTATAGCTTATAGTTAATGTTGTTAAATAGAAACATGACAGAATTTTCGCTTCAAAAATTGGTGAAATTGTAAAAATTATCGGCCTAGTGTAAAAGGAGAATGTAAAAAAACAAATGCTAATAACTATACAATATTTTAAACATATATTACACATTACACATTTTTATATTTAACGGGTAGACTATTTACTTGTAACATAACTCATTTATGCGTATATTTAATAGTTCTTGCCTCCAACTACCAGTCAATGTCAATGTCAAAGATTTTGTGAATTTAAATTCTGACTGTGAATGTTATGTGTGATTTTATACTCTATAATATTGTTACTACTTACACATTTTTAGGATTATAATGCGTTCTAGTATAAGTTCTTGCCAAAAATGATAGTGTAATAAATTAATATTATGTTATATTCATACTATTGTATTCATAATATGAAAAAATATAATGAGTAATATTATAGCGTTGATATTTCCACCATGATATTTTGTAAAATTAGCATCAATAAAGAAATTGATAATGTATAAAAACTATAACTATGCTATGCTTTATGTATACACCTACAAACTTCAACAGTCACCGCATTCTGTCAACAATGTGTTTACTGTTTACTTTATTTATATATTATGCTGAAAAGCATTACACATCCATAATCCATGCCATGTATCTAATCGTGTATACTTACGCAATACTAAAAATATTTTCGTTCCATCCCCAATACGAAAAATAACGAAACGAAGATGTTTGAGTGCAATAACATATTTTATATCCATGGTTAATGCCGAACTCTTGGGTCAACTATCAACTTCTTGTAGGTTATCATAACTACTATTATGATTACTAGTAATAACATTTAAGATGTAATTAGGAAAATACCAATATTGTACTGTTTGTTTCGTAAAAATTTATTACTATTTTTACATAATTTATTTTATATCACAAAGATGAATAAATGCATATACTGGGTGAACCATATTTTTAAAGTTGAAGTACCTAGGTATAGAATATATAGAAGTATTTCAGGTTTTTTCTTCCTCTTTTTCCGTTTTAAAACGCCATAATATATTTACGAATCAAAAACAAACTAGAATACAAATTGTATTCCCCTGTATTCTACACATCGACTGTGAGAGTATTATGTATTTTAGAGAAAATTCAGTATTCATACAATACAGTGCAAGGAAAACAACTGCAGAGTAATTATTGTTAATAGGATCATTACACACATAGACACATAATATTATAACAGTTGTTCTTATTTCATCCACAAAAAGAGCATAGGTTTAATCTTTCACTTTGAATTACCGAATATTTAAATATATCTGTAATCTGTATATAAACTACATTACTATGTTGTGTGCCTGACATTTTTATGTAAAAGTATTGTAGTAGATATTATAGTAGACAAAGTCGTAATTCGTAAATGCCGTACAGCTATATTAAGTATTAACAATTAACATTAAGGTGTAAACAGTATTACATTATACATTATCATCATGATGGTATTATTATACGCACTAGCGTACTAAAATAATAATAATCATAATCGTAAGATATTAGAGAAGCTAAAAAGTACATTTATGTATGAAAATTAAAGACAACGTCATACGTAGAGTAACATAGCATAGGTAAACTAATGTAATTATGTGTAGTACTAAATAGAATTGACATTCGTTTCAAAACAGTCTTTTTCTTTCGATTTTCGACTGATAACTCATTCAATGAGTGATGCGAATCACCAATTAGGTATATATAAAAAATTAACCAATTAGTAACAGAATTTGAAAACGGGAATTACAGAATTAAAGTGACGATTAAATATTGCTACATACTTTTACTAGACTATATTGTAACTGTAAGTGTGATTTCATTAAAACTGCCAGATTAACAACACAACAACAACAACATAACATAGGCCACAACCCGATGAGTAGTGTAAGCAATGTACAACGTAAATAGTAAATAATATGTGCACAAACTACATTGTTATAATCGGGTTGTAGCCTATTATATGTATAAGTAGACACATGTGCATAGAATCGTGGTGCGTACGTTTTTTTTTTGTATTTAATGCATGGAATATCCTCCAAACACACGGAAACCTGACTATTTTGTATAGTTTGGCTAAACATTTCGATCTTTTATAGGACGGACTCTCGCTTAGGCTCACGGACAGCGAACCCCACGAGTGTCTTGTATTGTTTTGATAAAAATCCAAACTATTTTCTGAGCGGATTTCGCCGGCAATCATCATCGCTTTTTCTAAATAGCCGAATCCCACTCCAATTTAAAATGCAATTCACATAAGCCTTTAAAATGTATACTACATATACTACTGGAAAGCAAAATTTAAAATTTATTGTTCAAGAAATTCAGTCTGCGTAACTATTCTACAGGGACAAAAAAGATCTGCTCTTCTGTTTTCTGACTGAAACTATATGAATTTAGCTACGATAGTGAGGTAGGATTTTACAATCCTGTCTAAATGTTGGAGTGGGAAATTTTGTTGGGCTGTAATCATGAATAAAAATTGCATAGAATAGCAATTTATTGATTACTAACGCATGCTTGGGAGGTATTCCATTTTTTAACATTAATTTACATGATTTGTGGTTTGGCTATGTCTTAGAGGTTTTTTTTATACATTATATATAATTTGACAGTTTGGTATAATAATTAATATGAAAACGATTACTTTTTTACATCTCATTTCCCTGTAGGAGTCGAAGAATTGGTTCTTAGTAAGCTATTAAAGAGTAAATCATTGCATACAGATAATAGAAGAACGACAGCAGATAGAAAGCCAACTTTATCCATCCTTCTCGCTGGCATTTATTCAAAACTTCTGTATTCATTATTGATGTGGCATCGTAAATTCCCAAGCCTGACATAACTGGTCGTGTACGATAACTAAAAATTAATAAAGTAATGTTATACATATTAGGTGGTAATAATTTTACGTTTCACTCATTTCTTTATTATTATTATGAATTTCCAAGAATTTTTACCATCCCAGCTCTACATATAGCCGAATCGCAATCTTTTGAATACATGAATGCTTTATAGATACGGAATATGTACATAATGTGCTTACCGATTAATATGATAGGCAATGAGAGGCGCATTTAGTAGAATGGAAAACCATTCACCAGCAACAACGAAGAGTATATTGAAGAATAAATGTATTCCATATTCTGGTAGAACCAACTAAAAAATTGGTAAAAATTAAAGAATTTATAAATTACACTGTTATATTAAGATATTTTATATTTTTATACTTTAATTTGTGTGTAACAAATGTTTACACGATTCCCAGCATGATAAACATTTTTTACTATGGTGGGTATACATAAGCCATAACTTCTTACCGGGTTCAGACTTGCACACTGTTCTATAGGATTTTTATAGTCTGTTTTCAACTCATCAAAAGCAATGATCTACAAAACCAAAATTGAAAAATCAAAAATATAATCGTTAACCTTCATGTATTCATACATACTTACAAAATATGGAAAATTATATTCACAATAAAAATGATCATTTCTTACATGGAATATTGCAAAGAAAATAAGAAACGCATCCAAAATAAGAGCGATGATGTATGAAAACGCTGCAAAAGTGAAGGACATTCTGAAATCTTGTCAAATCTGACAGACGGACCAACAAAAGGTTATCACGCCTACACGAAAGACAAATACACAAACATTTAAGTAATAGGACTGTAAATTCAAAGTTCAAATTTCAAATGACTCTCTCATCACAAAATAATAAATATAAACGAGGTGTAGGCATAAGGTAGGGGCAAATATCTATTAAATATTTAATAAATATGATACTTCAAATTATAATACGCAACATTGACGCAACAGAATTTTTACACATTTAACATTTAACACCACTACATGACTACGAATGTACACATACAAAACCTGTTAAATGAATCAACTCAAAGTTATACTTATAGTAGCATAATATAATATATGTTATATACGCAATTTCTTACTTTTAGTATTTGTAACCACTAAAACTTTAGTGTTCAGTAAGTATACGATGTACCTAACTACAAGACGTAGTTTTCACAATTCACAATTATTCCCTTGCTCTTGATATTATTTTTTCAGGATTTCAGGAAAAACTTAAGAGTTGTGAGTTTTGTGAGGCAAGACACCGCTCCGCGTCAAAAAGGACTGTCCATAAAAATGGATCCACTCGAACTGAAAACAAAAAGAACTACAATTTAGCTATTATGGCCTTTAATTAATTTTAAGCAAAAAAAAGTTTTGATTATTAACCTTTAAACTTACATGTAATTATTTGTAATTTGGACGATGATGATGATTAACCAAAATAAAATCTCTTCCCTTCAAAAACTCGATTAAGGATGAAGAAAACAGCTCATTTGAAAGCCTTTATACCCGCCTGAGAAAATTCTATGCTACTTTTATTTTATATTCGCAAGAATTTGGAGAATTGATTTAATTTCAAACGTGCTCTGTAGCTTTTTTAACTTTTAACTTTAACTTTAAACTTGATTGAAGTTCATTGTGTATTGATTGCCAATTGATTGCATGTACTCCTCTGAATTATCCCTTTCCGTAGTAGTTAAAACTAAAAGTGTTTAATAGTAAAATAAGTATTTAAACTTGCTCTCTTTGTTAATTGTCAACCTTGGATATAAACTATAAACATGAAGATTGAAGAAGTAAAATCAACAGCAAAAACACAGAGAATCTCTGCTCATTCTCATGTCAAAGTAAGTTAAGTTTGCAAATTGTTGTTGTAAATTGTAAATGTAGAAAATTACAAAATAAACATTAAAACATTACTAGTTATGGTTTATAGCATTAGTCAATAGAATCATTGTTTTTGTGTTTTGTTAGGGACTTGGTCTTGGAGAGAATGGAGTACCTCTCGATGTTGCTGCCGGCTTAGTTGGACAAGAAAATGCCCGAGAAGTAAGCACACTACAATTAGAAATAATTGCTTGCTGCCAGAATTTGTCATCAGTTATGGGTTCTAATGTTCTAATTCTAATACTAAGGAAGCTATGTTTCTTTATAATAATTATTGTTTATTGTACATTGCGTTTAGGCTGGTGGGATAATTGTGGACATGATTCGATCCAAGAAAATGGCTGGACGTGCAGGTCATTTTTTTAAACAATTATAATGTATTATATGTAAGTATATGTGGAATCTCGTGTAAAATTGAAAACTCCGCAAAACATTTTGTTATACTTAATTTAAATTTTTATCATTATTATTTCAGTTTTACTGGCTGGTCCACCGGGAACGGGGAAAACGGCAATCGCGTTAGCAATAGCTCAGGAGCTGGGAAACAAAGTCCCGTTTTGTCCAATGGTAGGAAGTGAGGTGTATTCCAGCGAAATAAAAAAGACAGAAGTTCTTATGGAGAATTTTAGAAGGGCAATTGGCCTTCGTATAAAAGGTACTTGTAGACAATCGTTTATGTGCATATTACATATTATCAAAACTACGGATGTATTTGAGTTAAATTAAAACTGTTGAAACTTGTGGCGTTAAGTAAGCTAATGATGTTGATTAATGACAATCGATTTTATGAAACATTCAACAGAAACCAAGGAGATTTATGAAGGAGAAGTGACTGAAGTATCCCCGGTTGAGACAGACAGTCCAATGGGAGGCTATGGGAAAAGTGTCAGTCATGTTATCATTGGTTTGAAAACTTCTAAGGGTACAAAACAACTTAAATTGGATCCATCTATTTACGAGTCGCTACAAAAGGAAAAGGTACACAAAAAATCCATTCTCATGTTATAATACGGTCATTTATAACTTTATTATTGTTCAGATAATCTAATGACTTCAAAATGAAACGTTTGTATAGGTTACAGAGGGTGATGTGATTTACATTGAAGCAAACAGTGGAGCAGTCAAAAGGCAGGGCAGGTCTGATTCTTATGCAACCGAATATGATTTGGAGGCCGAAGACTATGTTCCTCTCCCGTAAGTTTTGCATGTTTTTGTAAAAAGTGTAGTAGATTATTATAATGAACAATGAATAGTGAGCTATTATGTGAACATTCGTTTTTTATTTGCCTTTTTTTGAATTTAAAAAAATACACCTTTTAAGTAGGTACTGTCTTTTTTCATAATTATTATGTATTACAGAATAAAATGAAATTTTTGAAAACGTTGCAAAATTCACAGGAAAGGGGAGGTTCATAAGAAAAAAGAGGTGGTTCAAGATATAACCTTACATGACTTAGACATTGCCAATGCTCGACCTTCAGGTGGACAAGATATTTTATCCATGATGGGACAGTTGATGAAGCCCAAAAAAACAGAAATTACAGATAAACTTAGAAGAGAGATTAATAAGGTTGTGAACCGGTATATTGATCAGGTATGTCATAATTTAATATTCGTCTAAATTCCTAATAAATTCGTACAGGATATAATTTTGGTTCCTTTTTCAAAAATAACCAACAACACGGGTTTGTAAATTCTCTGTGCTAACAATATTTTGATTGTATTTTTAGGGAATTGCTGAATTAGTCCCTGGAGTGTTATTCATTGATGAAGTTCATATGCTGGACATTGAATGTTTCACCTACTTACACCGAGCCCTAGAATCCAGTTTAGCTCCAATTGTTATATTTGCAACGAATCGTGGTCGGTGTACTATTCGTGGAACCGAAGATATTGTTTCTCCTCATGGTATTCCAATGGACTTACTCGATCGTTTGGTCATCGTTAAAACTCTCCTATACTCATCCGAAGAAATCCTGAAAATCATTAGAATTAGAGCCCACATTGAAGGCATTGAATTTGACAGCCGTACGTGGTCGTTTTTTTTTCTCTGTTCAATATTCTATGTACTATGTTACTACTAATCATGATACCCATACTTGTTTTGTTTTGTGGTGAAATGCTAACGTAAATATGATAAGTATATAGTAATTAAAATCACCTACTTTTATTGTTCTCATTTTTATTAGCTGCTTTTGAGCTCCTGAGTTCTATCGGAAGTAAGACGACGCTTCGATATGCAGTACAGTTATTAACACCAGCAGCAGTGGCTGCCAAGATAAATGGGCGAACTGTCGTTACCAAGGCTGATGTGGAGGAAGTAGCAGGACTGTTTATGGATGCAAAGGCCTCCGCCAAGATGCTGTCTGAATCTACTGGCTACATGAAATAAGGGAATCTTTCTTTCATATATTATGCTACACCCGTTCAAAGGAACATCTCCACAATACACATTTATTCAGCATTTACCTATAGAATGTTTATATACCGTACGAGAGACTTCAATATTCAATACAATATAATATAATATTATCGTTAAAATAATTTGTAATCATTTGTAAAGATAAGTACATAATATATTTATAGTAAAATCAAAAATCAAGTATAAGAAAAATGACATTGATTCCATTAGATTTGACTATACTACAATGATAAATGGTAATATGTGCTACATAATCTTTGAAAAGCTATAATTTTGTGTCTAAACTATGACAAGTATTTTCTTCTCAATGATGTATATTGTATACTATGTATATTTAGTCCATGATGTTATTATAGTTTTTCTAACCATAAAACAAAAAAAGTCACACAGTTTCTTTACATTTTTTTTTATTTTGTAAAATAAATAAATAATTGAAAAGGAAATCATTTATAGCTGTTCCGTGAACCAATATTTTTAAAACATGCTGTATAATATCGAAAATTATTCTCGCATTGTGCATATTATTGATACATAGACCTTTTATGTTGCATGTACCATAGTAAATAGGTATGTATTCAGTGTTCACAATGGAGAAAGCATGAGAAAGTACTCGAGTTCAAACCCGTGAAAGCCGCTTTGAAAGAGTTCAACTACATTGTGTTATGCACCCTGGACTAGGGAAACTGGTAAAACCTGAATTCTTCGTACTTAGAATATTGAGCACTAAGCACAATCAACATAAATTTAGAAAGCCTGTAGGCCAAATACGTTCTATCAAAAAATCTAAAACATTTTTATAGAGAGTTAAGTATAATTAGACCAGACAAATGTAAATCCTTTTAAGTATCTGATGAAATAAGCATCAATTAAAATATATACCACAGCGTACATCTCTTATCTCTTCCGTACAAATCAATACATACTTAATACTTACACAAGTACGTCTAGTGTCTGCCTTCTGTCTAGTGCGATTCTGGTGCATATATTATTATTGATAATTAATATCATCGTGAAATTGTAGTGATCGTAGTCGCTCCAATAAAAAGTTGTACTTGCGTACTTCTTGGAATTGAAACTATGATTTAAAATTTTAAAGTTAAATATCAAGTAACGATAATAGGGAATAGGGAGTACATGTATCTAAGTTTGAAGTTAGAATCTAAGTATATCCTGAGCTTTAACCCAGTTAGTTAAAAATAGGTTAAGTATTCACAGTGTAAAGTGTAGCATTCCCAAACATATGCAAGTACGACCTTGATGTTAACTGTGTTGGTATTTATATTAAGTACTTAATTTTTGCCGTTTTATAACATTCTATTACACACTTACACACAGTGTTTTTTTTTCTTGTTATTATGAAAGTATTTAAAGATTTTAACGCACATCAACAACTTGATCATGTCTAAGGAGATAACTTGTACGAATTTGAATACAAAGTGTCAGTATAGTTGTAAATCCGGTTTGGTCAACGGTGTTTCATCAGGAGCGTACTTTCTTCAGTCAACAAATGATGATCACGGCCTGTAAAATTTCCAACGTACTCTCATCTCGCATCATCACATCTGTCAGTTTAACAATAACAGCTGATATCGAACAAGTAAAATAGTATGGTACAAAATATTTAATTATTTTTTATCGCTTAAGTAAAGTCAACCAAAAATCGAGAGTAACGTGAAACAGTGAAACAAAACATCGTCATAATTATACAATATAATTAAAATATATAAAACTAAAGCCGATCTGCCATAACTATGAATTCAAATCTTCCGTATAAAGTTAATTGGTAAGTGAAATAATAATAAAAAATATACATTTTAATGCTGCATTTAATTGAGCATTAAATTAGCAATCAATAATTGTACACTATACGAACTACGAAGTTTCGTATTTTGTATTCTTCATTATATCATTAGAATTATATTTAATTGCAATTCAAACGTTGTTTTTCAACTATTCTTATAGGGTAAACTTAAGTTGTTTGGGAATTCCGGATTCTCATAATTCTGTAGCAATCGGGAGTCTTCCGGGGTGTCGTCATCGCTTCATAGCACGCGATCTCAATACAGATCTCGGTAAGCATTTATAATTTATATAGTTTCTAAATACTTAATGCCAAATTGTACTAAAACATATGGTTATTGGTTATTGATGTTGAACAATATCTTGACTTTTTCTTTGAGGGAGTAAAATTCTGTACTGATAATCGATTACATTTTACAACTGATTATTACTCAAATGTATTATGTATAGGTTGTTTCAAATAAAAAAATGATAAAGTTATTTGATTTTTTCCTAATTTAACAGACGTGTTACTCAACGCCGGGATCCGAAACATATTTATTCTTATTGATGACAATGAGTTGCAAAGATTTGGGGTTAGACACCTTCCAGATTGGATGAATGAAAAGGGAATTAATGCAAGACAGT
>JAQIVE010005961.1:0-12144 GCA_034698285.1 Sminthurinus bimaculatus | reverse complement strand
AAACTGTCGACGAAACTCTTGGTTTCTTCGCTGATATAAAAGCTATTCGACTTGGATATTACGAATATGCAAGAGTTAATGATTTTAACCCGCTGTGACCAGGTAAATAACCCGACAAACCATTCAGGATCAAACCTTCCAATTCGAGAAAACTTTTATTTTATCTCTGAATAGAATGCATATTTTACTTGTACATTTTTTACACCTAACTGCACAATCGGAAAAGTTCGAATACGACCCAATTCAGTTCTTCTGGTTATATAAATAATAACGTTTTGGAGAAAGTTAATGGTAACTACAATAGGTTTTGTTTAATAATCAAGAGGTGCGAAACGGCGATAAAAGTGATTCGCGCGGAGCGCGAACTTGTTAAGGATAATTTTTTACTGTGTTAATCCTTATGTGTCCTCAAAATTGTATGTACACGTGTAGAACTACCATACATTACATGCATATTCCTCCGCCTTTTTATTGCCTTTTGTTGCCATTCCTCAGCTCCTCGAAATTTAACTCGGTCTTTTGTCCCAAATTCGCGGAATGAATGCAGCTAATAGCTCTCAGTGCGAGCTGTATAACAGTTTTGGATTTTTCAAAACATGTCTAGAGTCTAATCCCGCCGGACGTTTTATCGAGAACAAAAGAGTCCGTATTTAGATGGCCGACACTGTACCTACATATACATTTGTCATGTGTGAAGGAGAGAGGGAATCGTTCTCAGATCTCGGGCAGAGGACAAGTCGATACGGCAGAGTGAACCGCAAAGTAGAGGCAATCAGACTCTGGGTGAAAGTCATCTCAAGATCCTTCGTGTCTTATTTTTTTACCTCCGGTTGTGTCAAATGAAGAAGGTATCTTTCCAGGGTATCTTTCATTCTGACGGTTACAAAAAGTCCAATTTCAATGTATGTGTGTATGGTTTTAAATAAATAAGATGGCCTTTTACTTGTCGATAGGAAAACAAACGTTCTTTCTCTCTCTTTCTCTCCTGCTGCACTTTGAGACTGAACTTTAACTAAATTCCCCTCAAATGTCAACAACCTAGCGAGTAACAAGTCTGGGCTCGCTCTTCACCCAAAGTTTGACACAAAGACAAGAAGATTTTCTTTGTGTCCTCATCGGCATAATGCGTCAGAAAGGAGATCCTCAACATTCGCCAGTCTCATTTTATGCCTCCTACGCCATACACAAAGAAATGGAAATAAGTAGAGAGGGAGAGTCATAACATGTTTAGTTATGCACATAATAATATACGTAGATATACATACGTATAGAAAGAAACTAGTAAAAAAACATGATGACGGGGTGTTTGCGGGACCCGTTTTACATGCTCTCCTTTTTTATGGACACGTGGTTTATGAAATTTAGTAGCTATGTATAGTAGTATTTTATTTCTCTTGTAACTCAGCTCCTCACCCTCAGGCAACAGCAGTGTGTTCAAACTATAAAATGGTCCACGTGTCATTACATATAAAACAACCATTTCTCCACATTTTTGTTGCATAGCTGTGGCATAACAAAATATATGTAAACATTGTAATGCTTGACCTATTAAATTTCATAACTCATATATAATGCGGATAAAATGTGAGTAAAAGTTGGCCACACAAATTAAAAATTTAGATAATAAAGAGAGAAAGCGCAGTTTCAAAATAAGTTATTAATGCTAACTGAGAGTCATTTTGTTTTAAATTTACATGTACTTGTCCGATGTATAATGTATAGCAACTTGCTGTAACTTTATTGCAGCATTTCAAGAGGTTCAATTAAAGTAGATATTTGCTTTTTTAGAAAATACTGCGTACTGCGTGGTTCGAAATGTTTGCATTGCTAGATTGTTTAATTAAATTCCGTTGAGGAATGTCTATCCGTCTGCTCATTTATGTAATGATAACAAATTTCTGGCTTTGAATTTTTCCCCTTGATTCCGTCTGCCCTGGATCATTTACATTTTCTATACATAAAAAAGTTAAACGTACAGCGCATACAATGTACAACGAAATAAAATGTACAGTAGACTGAAATTCCAAGCCAAATAATATTTTTAGACAATAAACAGGATGAGGCCGCAAGAATGGATAAAAAGATTTCACTTCAACTCCAAAGCACCAGTCGAAAGAAAAACAAGGGAAGCATAACTCAATGATTCTTTCAAGTCTCAGCTGATGCCTTTTCTTGTTGTGACCTCGGGGATTTTTCGAGTGTCACATACCTATGCGTGACAACAGGGAAAAAGTTCTCGAGAACCAGGGATACAAAAGTACGTTGTACTTATAATATTGTACATATATAAGAACCGGGGAAAAATAAATAAATAAATAAATGATGAGAGTTGAGAAAAACATCCACACAAACCACAAACAGTCAGCATACATCTTACATAATAAGACAGCATAATGTGTAGCAACAGGGAAACTCTTCTTCCTTCTTTCCCCTCCCACACACTCATCTTAACTGTTATACTCTCAACTCGAGACCAAATGAGGAAATAAACGGACGTCCACATGTGACCGAATATATAATATATAAAATACGGAGAACGCACTTGAAAAGTTTTGTTCACGGAAAAAATCAAGGCACAAAACTATAGAGAAGGGAAAAAACTCTTTTTTTCTGAAACTTGGAAAGTGAGCCTTTTTTTGGATTTTGGATGTGTGCAGTGTGCAGTTGTGCAACTCTGCGGAATTTGGTACAAATAATATCGTGGTTTGTTTTTTTCTATATCCTCTCTTTTCATAATTGTATTAATCCAACTCTCGGTTCGCCTTCTTCGCGAGACACATAGAAGCCGTAATAAATCTTGCAAGAATGTTCCTCTCTTTCTCCCGGGTATCTAATCTACGGGTCCTTTTTATATAGAGTGACCGCTTCGTCTTCTTTTTTCTGCTGTCCTTTGGTTGGTACACATAGAATAGAAAAAGAAAAGGAGTTCTCTCTCTATATGTCTGTTGAACACTCCTCACAATCAAACGTCTTTTCATCCTTTCGTTTTTCGAGTGTTATGGATTGAATTTGATCCATCTTCATCCTCCACAGCCGTCCTTCTCTTTATCTCTGGCCACTACACTCAATACGATAAAACTATCCCGTCTTTGAGAACATGACAAGAAAAATTGCAGATTGATAAACTACAACATATCAATAAGAAAAGAAGGAATGTGATCTTCCCCTCGATGCTCCACCACCGTAATCGTACAAGAAGTATCCATCCAAACAAAGGGCGACTGATAAATGAACAACACGGCTCTAAAATTAAATGACCAATGTTTCCAATATGTGGATAAACATTGGATATTGGATTTCCTCGTCTTCAATAATTAATACTATCATATAGAGCTTGAAAATAATTGTTATTGTAACTCATCCGCCTGAAGATTTGATTCCCTTACATAATATTTTTGCTTTGTCTATAATTTTAATCGACCTTTGTGGATTTTTTTGGACCATCATCATCATTATCCTCATGCGGATCACTTTACCGGGAGAGGTTCGCTAATTCCCGTCCATCCGTCCGTCTCATTCTCTTGCATTTTACTGGAGAGAAGCTTGAGTGCAGCTTGGAAATTCGATTATACTCTCTCAAATTCAAGGATAAAAAGAAAGGGGAGATGAGGATGGATAGAAAAAGGGTCCTCTCCTTAAAAATTCACCACTGCAGGAGCTGGCCTTGGATTTGGATCAGGATCTGGATCTGGATGGATCGCAACTGGAATTGACATTTGGATGCCAACTTGTAGGGAGAAGATGCGGAAAGGGAGAAAATGCAAAGAGAAGAGTCAATCTCTGTCTTTCTCTTGAGTAGCTTTTCGACCATCCTCCGCCTGTCGGCTTATATCAGTACATACATAATACATATGCATTTCTTTACAATTTTCTGTACAGAATGCAATAAAACTGGAGACTGGAACGAACAACAGAGTAAACAAACAACTGGCCAACCAACTGTAATATTCACAACAACTGGAGGAAATAAAACCGAGAGGAATTAAAATGCTGTGTCTTTTGTATATATATGCATATGCATGTATGTATGCATGTAGTATGCATTTGGATCTCCGTAATTTGAGACGTCTTCCACTTCTGCCTCCGTAAAATGTGAGAAGACTCAAAGAGAATTTCCTTCTCGAATATCTCACTGCGAGACTGCGTGAAATGGACACTCTCTAACACCACCAACTTGACTGCAGCTATTCATCCACAACATCAAGATGAAGAAGAAGCAGAAGAAGATGCAAATCTCCGTCTCTGAACCTCTGTTTATTTGACTAGTCCAAGACGCCCAAGTTTCTCTGTTTATTATTACTGCATGGATATTGACACAGGAGAAGCGAACAGATGAGAAGTTACTTCTATTTTTACCTATATGTATAATATAATATAATGTGCAGCCATTGTACATATAATGTATTTGTAATTCAATTTAACGGGATCAATGCAAAACGATGATAAAAATCCCTTTGGAAATAAACCTAACGTGGTTGCACACTTACAAAAAATACAGAAAGAAAAGTAAATAAATTGCAGATTTATCAAATGTGACAAATCCAGGAGGAGAAGGGAAAAGGTAAAACGAAAAAAATATTTGCCCACCCCATTTTGTTGACTCTCGCTTAGGTACATATATTGACTCCACTCTTGTGATCGATTGACCCAATGCTCAATCCAAGTGACAAAGACGGCTTTATGACCAACTGCCAACTTTTTTTGACCATCCAGCCAACGATCCAGCAGCCAACTTTTTTGTTTACGGATGTCTGCTCCTTGTCCTCTTTTGTCCCTTCATTTTCTGTCACATATATGTAATTCTCTCTGCGTCAAGAAACGATGACGACGACGATTTTCGTTTATACTTATACATACATATGTACATCATACATAGACCCAAACAGAAAAACTTTTAAGAGTCCTAAAAATGAGATAATAATATTATCCCCTTGGCCACAATGACCATTATTATTATAGATGAAAACTCCATCTTGTACTTTCTAGATATGTACAATGTACATTCTCCCACTGCGTTTATTAACCTTGACGAGGATTGATTCAAGTCAATTGAAATAGAATCTTTTCGAAAAGAAGAAAAAACATCCCTTAATGGTCAACATGATGACGCTATGGATTGGATGGAATCGACACCGCAGAGAAAGATGGGTCAGTTATGACCTTGAAAATAAATAAAGAATTGTTGTTGAAGGTTTCCCCTGATAAGATCATCCCCTTATCCCCAATGTGTTATATGTTATATGTACAATGTACAATAATGTAGAGCAATGTCATTTCTCCAGGAGCGGACAAAGAGGGGAAGGGATAATGGATAGAAACGGGGATTTGTTTGGAGGTGGTAGAGAGTAGAGAGTAGAGAGAAGAGTGGAAGAGACAAGTTGATGGGAGATGAATGTGGAAATCCGCTCAATCTTTCACACCGCACGAGATAAAAGACGAAGCGAGGATTCGAATTATTAAATCGATCAAAATGTCCTCCTCCACTGATCCAATGATGCTGAGCCAGAGAAATGGAGAAAGAGAGAGAGAGAGAGAGAGAGAGAGAGAGAGAGAGAGAGAGATAGAAGGCAAGATGAAAGATCTATCGGATGAACCAAAAGATCCTCCATCATTCATTCAAACGCCCAAACACATTTTATTTATTTATCTCCCGCGCGGTCGACACGCCGAGTACAAAGTACAAAATCCACTTTTTCTACCCGGGATTTCTTTTTCTCCTCTTCCTGTCTAAAAACCTTCTCAATTTGAATCTGAATAGAGGAGCAGAATTCTCAAAAATTTATACAATCTCTGTACACTGTACACACTCAAGCTGTGACTGAATTCCCTAAACTCTGAAGCATAATATCCTCGTCATTGTGATACATGGAATTTAAATCTTGTTAAGTTTAGATGTAGATGTTGAGCCAAAATCAAAATTTACACCAGAATTTTGATTTACTGTATAGAAATTCGCAAATCGCAATAATAAAAATCCCTCCTACAGACTCTTTTCCTTCTCATTTGTTGATTTGACATTCCTTGGATTTTTGAATCCAACGCATTTCCAATAAAAAAAGAATACAATAACTCTCTTTCCATGAATTATTTATTACAGACCGGGAAATCACGCGTTTTTGTCCGTGACATGCTAAATTTTAGAATTCCAAAATTTTTAATGAACAGGAATAAAACTATTTTAACAGGAATAAAACATTTTATTCTCAAGGTATACAAAAGCAACGAGACTTGACAACTTTAATCTGTTTTACGACAAGTCACGTGTTGCTGTCTCTTCCTTTCCTTTTATTTTTTCATTTTTCCTGCTCACGCTTTGTAATTCAAGATTCCATCTTGAATTCGAAGTTTTTTTGTGTGCATTGATTCGCAGATTTTCTGGATGGTTTGACACCATGCAAAAAAATGCGATTTGAATTTGCATCGCGGAAAATTCTTTCTCTAGAGGGATTTGTTGTTTTCTCCGGATCCTTGATTTGAAGATTTATGAGGAACGTATGTGTATGTATATATAATTTGAGGCTTTATTTCATCCTTGATAAATTGTCTGTACAATGGGATTCCATTCTGGATGGTGCATCATCTTACTTTCTCTTGAATGGCAACAATAGAACAAAATTTCAAGTAAAAGCTTAAGGATCGCATGAATGAATGAATGAATACACACATAAATATGTACATACTACATAAATGCATTATGCATTATGAACGTTAAGAAAGAAGCACAAAAATTCCGGAGCTCAGATGTTCAATAATCAAATGCATTTCTTCTTTTGCCCTTTTATTCCTTTTCCGGGAATATTTATTTACTTACATTCTATGGGCATGGAGTCATAAGCTCAAGATTCAAAACTTTGGCAAAGTCGTCATTCAAGGATTGAAATTGCTCATGCATGTTAATTATAAATAAAATCCAACAAATAAATTCCTCTACTTCCATTTTGTCTAAATTTACTCGTTCCCCTTCTTTTTTCTTCAGCTTCTAAAAGAAGAAATGAGTTAACTCTCTCTCTCTCTCTTTATGCATGAAAAGCACATTATCGGATTTCTTTCTATTAAAATAGCTAAATAATGAATCAGTATAATATAATAATAATAATGCATCTTGTAATATAATATTGCTGTGTTTAGAATGGCGGATTTAGCTGAAAAACGATTTATGCAACAAGTTTAATAATTTAAAGCCGTTTACATGTATAAATACAATATGTACAATGCACAATGTACAATGCCAATGTGAGTGGGAGCAGGTTGATATCTGTCTATCTGAATCCAGGCAAATGGTGGGAGGACATTTTTTCTTCGCCTTCCATGAATCCAACATCCAACCAGTGTACGTGCCCCATCTCTTGTATCGCTCTTTATTCTTCTTCTTCTTCTCCTCCATAAAAAATACATGCCTACATACATGGGAATATCCCGAAAGAAAACTGATCCTGCTCAAGGACACGAACAAAAGACAAACAAAACGGCTCAAATAATTCCCATGAATATTTAATGGCCGCAAATTCAATGCCCCTTATTTCTTTGTTCTTACAAGAGACAAGAGATGTATCTCCAAAATCCATCTCGTCAGTCGATGTGATCCGCATTCTAATATGTAAAAAACCATTCCGCATAATAATAATAAAACTGTTCCATCTTCCGATTTCCAATCAATTCCCTTCCCATCACTTGTCTGCCTATATATATATGCAACAACAATAGGTCAGTCTTCATTGTGCAATCGTGACCTTTACACAAAATTTTCAATAATGCCCGTCTCTTTCTCCTTCTTTTTACCTCAGGACGACTTTGACATTGACATTGGCCGTAAATTGTAAATGTGTTGAGTATTTTCTCATGAACATTTTCCAACAGATCGGCTGCCATCTAAAAATACAGCAAGAAAAATCTGACCCTTTTTATCAGTCATTATCAGGCGAAGAAAAAAATGAAAGTGAAAGGGGAGATTAAACACGGGATGAGATAAACAGAAAGTACAGAATGCAGAAAGCATGCCTTATGTAACACACGGAGTCATACACCGTATACAATGCCAATTTTCGTATATACATCGGTATGATGAATAATGTGTAATAAAGAGATAGAGAGAGAGAGGAGACGGAGGATAACCGCTGAGCAAATATTTGACTATAATTAAAAGGATTTGTGTGGATGAGCTTGAGCTGGGTTTGTTTGTTCGTTTGTTGTATCCTTCTCATATTTTCGGCCTTCCCCTAACCTAAGAAAAACATGAACAACAAGTTTGTGACGGACTCGCACATTAATTTTAACTTTTCCTTTCATCTCTCTTTCTAATTGTTGCCGTGTTGAGTACAGAATAGAGAGGGAGCGAGAGAGAGAGAAAGGCGTGCGGACAAAGAGAAAGTGTCCTTTCACCACCAGTACAAAAAAGAAGAGGAATAGAGAAAGAGAACCTATACTGTCTCGAATTTCCACGCCTTTGTTTCATTCCATCTCCTTTCGTTGAGTGAACTGAGACTATATTCACTAATAATGATGACGGTGATAATAATAACAGTTGTCAAGAGACAATTATTGTTAATATTTGTTTACACACACACAGAGAGAGAGAGAGAGGCTCGTCTTTTCTTTCGCTTCTTCCTCCCGAATTTCGTCAAAGGATAAGCGTGGGAACCCTCTGGACTATCTATGTACTACTTATGTGCAGCCAAGGCTGGGAAAGGAAAACAAAAACAAAGGAAAAGTGCGACGCACTTGAGATTCATGTTGTCATCCGAGATATGTCGACAGAATGTAGATGTGACGGAGATTAAACAAAGGGCCGCAGACTTAATGCATGCAAATATATTTAAATCCCCACAACCACCGATCCACAGATCCAACAATATCATAATAATAATAATCATCATCATAATGTTAATAAATGTGGGAAGGATAGTCGGTCACGTTTTGGTTGAGAAATGGATGAACCTGGACCTGGACCTACCCACATGATTAGCACCAGTCACATGCCCGGGATTAGACGGAGACAAATACGAGTGGGAATGAATCTTTGTCCAGAGGCAGATCCATCCTCATCATGAAACTCCTGTTTGTTGACAGTCCCCAGTAACCAGTATGACCACAAAAACATATTGCATGAGAAATGAGAACTGACCCTGGCCCTGACCCGGCTTACAAACGGTTTTGCCATGCCAGAGTAATATGAAAATAATAATGTAATTCAAGATGAAATGGTCCGTGTTCAAATTAAAACCAAAATTCATTTCCATTTGTAGTTGCAGTTGTAGCATAATACTGTATGGATGAAGGAAAGAAAGAAAGGATAATGGGAGACTCTCAGGTTTGGCTCGCTACACCGGGAAAAACTTTAAGTCGTGTAAAATATGGAATTATGACTCTGTACATATATTTTGCACTCCCACCCCGTATTTTCCTCGGTACATCTACATACGAAGATATAAAGGCAACTTTTGAAATGGCGAAAAGCAAAAGAATACCAATCTCGCCATCAGCATACTTGTTCGCAACGGCCAAAGTTTTGCTCCTGTTAATTCGCAATCATCCGTGGCGGAATGAAGCTGAGCTGAGCTGAGCGGAGATCATCCCGTGACTTGATGGAGTCCGTCTACATTCTACATATGTACAAAAACCTACACTCATAAAACGTGCCGGGGAATCTCCGTGGCCTTCATTTGAAACGCAATATTAACCTATGTATAATGTACATTCACCATCATCATGATGATTATTATTTAGACAAGTTTCGTGGGGGAAAACGACCCCGGCTAAGGAATGAGAAAGTCTCACTTTCAATTATTATTATTATTACTATTACACCCGAGTACATTTTCGCTCTATCCGAAATCCGAAAGCTCTGAAAACATCTTTGAACGAGTGAAAATTTGAAATTTCCAAACATTAAAGAAATCTCAATATTATTCCACCCACTCACATATTATGTGAGATGCGAGTCAGTCATCTCATCACAAATCGCGTCGTCGGGAATTTTTCAATAATTCAAAAATACAGGAACCACTATATTAAATATCATTACCATAATCGAAATTCTTTAATAAATGCTAGCTATTTATTTTCGACGAGTTCAACAAGGAAACTTTCATCCAATTAAATTGAATTTTGTACTGAAGCCGATTTCATTACTTCTCCTGAAACAATACCCAGTTACATGCCATCTCGTATACATAATATGGCCTCTATTTTACGGTTGTATTTTTTATTTTTAGAACATCCCTTGAAACCAGTTTGGTTGGCCCGACGGTCCATTGATGGTTGGTTTATGGTCGAATGGTCTAAAGACGGTCTGTTCACGGGTTTTCAACTTTTGAATATTTTTTCGAAGTTGTGAGCTGGTCTCAAGACGGTCCAACTTAACCAAATGCATATGTATCGGGTATCGGATGGCGAATATCGTTAATCTTCTACTTGAATGGACTAACGAATTACCTTTGGAAATTTCCAAAGTCCAAAATAATATTACCCTCTGTTACCTGGATATTATTAATGAAGTTTAATTTTGAAAACAAAATTCAAAACTATTGTAATCAAGTCCTGAATTGGGGGACAGTCTATGTTATCAATAGAGTTCGAAAGCTTGCAAAGACAATTGATTTTATTCTTGACTTTCAAACATTTGAAGTGAAAATGAAAAAAAATTGAATTGAAGAAAACTTCTATCACCATTTACGACTCTCTGGAATTTGAAAAGAAGAATCAGCAACAAGTCTACCATTACATGAGAGCTAGTAACTTGGGCAAAGTGACATCGCTTCATGGGCAGAGCTCTCAGTCGAGGAGGCGAAAACTCAATTTGATCGTTCTGCCATGAAACAAATTGGGTTGTGGTGGACAGCAAGAGGTGGGTAATAAAATCAAGGTCATCATGGTCAACTTGGTTTGGTCCGAAACATAGTCATTGCCATCGGTCTGGCGCCTCAACCATCGTCATCTGGAATCGACTTCGCCAAAAAAGGACTGATCTCAACTCAACGACACATTTGTACTTGACACAACTTGCAGTAATTAATCCTTTACCACTGACAATGGAGTTGGACTGAATACTTTACTGGGTGCTGGGACTAGACTGGAGTTTGGAACGTGTGTCATCAGCTGTCTGGTTTCATCACATCAGATCTTTTCTGGAGAAAACTTGTATGGATTTTTGGAAGACGTCTCACAGCTCTAATAATCTAAGTGTCAATCGATTAATTTTTAAGGCCGTACTCAAATCCGTAAGAAAATAGATGATAATAATATTATTATTACATTAGCCAAAAGTCAAACTTCTTTAAATTTAAAAAAAGTAAATGGCCGCGTTCAGACAAACCAAAAACAGAATTGTTTTTCTGAATATACTTTGTATACAGCTGTCTTCTTAACACGTAAATAAAGTTAATTGATTGTAGAGCTTCTACTTTAAAACATCTTTGTCATGGAGGTTGCAAACGGGAACAAGGGTAATGGACCCTAAAGCATCATTGGACTGTCTCACAAGGACTGTCTTGAGGTGTGCCAGGATTTTGCGGCTTATGCTTGACTGATAAAAGTCAATCCGATATCCGATCTCAAGACTTTGGACTTGGGATGCTTTTGACTAAGCTCGGCAAGATTTTTTATCTAAATAGCCCAATTTACTACATTATTATTATCATTGTGGTCTTTTTTCAGATTTATTCTTATTATTTTTGCCTTATTTCAGAATCATTCTAATTACTTTGGTCTTAATTCAGATTTATTCTTGTTATTTTGGTCTTACTTCAGATGTCTTATTATTATTATGGTTTTACTGCGGATTTCGTATTTTGGAAAGTTTCGTTTCGTTTTCGAAACAAGATTCTTACATGTAAAACAGTAGTAACGAGTATTAAGCTACTGACTCCAGGAAATAAAACTTCTAGCGACGCCAATTGTAGTCCGATTGGATCTTTTTTTATACCATGTGGTCACGACAGCCACGATCCATCTGTTCCCCTACTGACCCACCTCTGAGTGCCCGTTGAGACGCTACGGAGGAAAAATCCTGGATTTTTACCTTTTTTCAAAGGTACAAATTTTCTGTGTCCATTTTTGTACGAATGTTGATATGGTGATATCATGTTTTTACTATTGAATTCAATTGATCATAAGACCTTTCGGATTGTTTCGAAAACCGAAACTTTC
>JAQIVE010005960.1:0-12145 GCA_034698285.1 Sminthurinus bimaculatus | reverse complement strand
GGAAAAATTCCGTATACTAGAAACCTCATTCATCCAGACAAAAGTTCATGTTTTCGAATTATTTTGTACTTTTCCAGTCAAATTTTCTAAAGCAAACTCCTTCCCAATACGGGGGTTGCTTTAGAAAATTTTTGTTGGTATTAATATTAGTGTTGTACACAATTTTGAATTTAGAAGTAGAAAACTCAAGTGCCTTTGCCTTTACGGCTTTGACGACTAAATTAAATAGAAACTGTAGCCTGTGTACTCTGTAGTCTGCACATTGCACATTGCTAAAGTTTATGCATATGCCGGTTCATTTTAACACGCCGGTATTGTAAGTAGTTTCGTGCACAAAAATTACTTTCATCAGTAAATCAAGGTTTATATTATTATGTTTATAAATTATAAAATCTATCGTATTCGTAATACAATATTACACTGAATAGCAAAAACATTAAAAAATCTTTGCCCGACAACAATTATAAGCTTGTGTTTCGGTATGGTAATTTTTTCTATCTTGATCAGAAAATCTCCAAAGCTTTTTATAATGAAAGACTAGAATTTGTTTCGGTAAAACTGTAGACAGGCTCACTTTCTCACTGTGTTTAGAAGTGTTCTATGGGCAATTTGCATGCTGTCGACTTCTCGTCAAAAATTGTCCAACATTTTCCGCATTTCCCACGAAAATGTACAACACATGTGTAAATACATGCATGCATACATTGCATACATATTTACACATAATATGCAAGTGTATGAGAGTTTGACACGTGATTGTAATATTATATGTTTTTTTGCAAGTCTCCTTTTCTTTACCTCCAATTTTTCTCTCCTTTCTTCAATCGTGTGAAAGAAAGAAGCCAGTATGATATAATAGGAGGTATAATAGTGATACAAGATCGATTCTCCCTTCCTTTTTAGATTTAACTTTAGATCTATTATCTACAATAGTACAGTACGAGTACAGTAGAGTACAGGACATGAGTGAATACATTCTTTGCGTGTCAAGCTGAATGAACAATACCCGCGTTGGATTGCTTAGACACCTGTATAAATGTACTTATTATTGATTAGTGACCGTTTTTCTCCACGAGAATCTCCTCCTGTACATATACATAAGTACAAGTACAAAAATCCCTATAAATATGTATGTGTAAAATGTACAAATATGTAACGTGTGCACAAACTGCATGTAAAATTATATGGATAATGACGATAAACATACGGTCATTGCTATTACTATTTTTATTATTATTTGTCAGTATGCAAGTATTAATATATACATACAGTACATAGGTGTAGCAGCAGTATTTCTTTTATTATGGACCTTTTTGTGTTGTTGCTGCTGAAATTGCAACACTCAGCAGTAATATAACAGTAATCTCGGAACTCATATAAGAGTGGGTCTATTTTTTGTAAAACATCCTCTCCTTTTACTTTTTATTCCTCTTAAAGGCTCGATTCACAGGGAGCTCATTAGATTCCTATACGCTGTAACTGTAATAATAAAAGCACATGTACACTGTACATTTGTGCTTCCATCTCAATGTCGATAATAACGCACAGTCATTATAAGTTTACACCAGAAGAAAGAGAGAGGTGGATTGTAAAATGGAGTTTAGGAAAACGCAAAGGAAATATTTTCCCTGTATACATAGAAACCTATACGCAATTCGGCTCTCTAGTAACTAAATAAGTAGAAGCGAATAGCCGAAACGGAACAAAACAGGACACGCAGGTATAATAACATTGAATACCATAAAAATGTGTATATTGTGTATGTACTATGTAGGTACTTACATGGTGTACAGATACGTCGAAGCAGAGAATAAAACAGCTTTGGTTAGTTAAGACAAGCTGAATGCCGAAAATGTGTGCTTCCATTTTCCATGCATGTGTTGTATATTGTATATTGTATAATACTTCAAGTTTATACAAGGTGTATTCCCGAGCTTTGGAAATAGATAATGGATTACCTTTTACCACAATAAATTGGATTCAATTCATGGAGTTTACCCTTTCTTTATTGTTCTGCAGTACTGTATAAGCAATTTCACAAAGGAGGTCCAAGGGAGCTGTGTGAAAGGCAAAAAGGTTCTCGAAAGCCAAAGAAAGTTGAACAAATCTAAACTCTATTCCACATGCTTGCTGAACCTGCTTAATAAGGAGAGCCCGTTCTTTCTACCCATTAAATTTCTATAGTTGACGTTCCACCTCTTGTTTTGCACACAACCTATCGCCAATGTATTACTAGCTCGAGGTTGAAGTGAAAACGGAAAACTAAACAGCAGATATGCGCTGAGTTTGAGCTGATCGATAGAAAATTGTAAAATACGGTTGTGTAACCCGACAACACGCATTTTTAACTGGATTTTTCTCTTTTCGGTCGAACGTTGGAGCTAATTAAGTATTTAAACGGTCGCTTGCTGTGTAGAGTGTCTCATAACATAATGGTATATACATGAGGCAAAATAAATAATTAAGGCAATAATTAAAAGGCACTATATTACAATTTATAAATAGCATTTTCCATGGCAGTAATTTATAGCATAGCAAATTTCTCCATTTAGTTTTTATATTCGTTAATACTTGTTCCTACCTCTATAGAATAACTGAACTAACAAAGTAAGTACCTGCTGGAAAATGAGGGAAAAAACAAAGGCGCTGCAAATTAGTAGAATAATTAAATACACCTATAGTATGGCGCCTATACTATATTTCTTTGAAAGTTATGCAATTATGAAAAAAATATCTAAAGTATTAATGCGGAAAAGAACCAACTTTAAATGTTACCGTAAAACATTAATCACGCTTTTACGTACACATACATAAATACGTAATGTAAAACATTCAGCTTTATAATAGTTTATAATTTTGTGGTGTTGACCATAATTTGCCATCAACATTTTACCCTTTTATGGACACATTATTGTAATATTTTATCCCCTGTCCACATTTCACACTACCATACATAATACAATGGATTTTAGCTTCTATGGGCTTTTCTATATTTCGAAATTATAAAGGTTACTAACAAATTTAAGGTCTCAACGAAAAGACAACCGGTATAAATCCGTGAACAAGCAAATTATGATTAGTACAAAATGCTTTCAGGCTTACAATTTTCTCCATTCAGCATCAGCATCCAGCAGCTTAGCTAAGCTTAACCGTAATGCCTGCACGTCAAAGTTCGCGTTTTCTCTATCTTTCTCTTAACGATTAATTTATGACCACAACAATTAAAACGAGATTTCTATATTAGCAGGCTGCTATTTATACGGATATTACATAATTTCTATTGCACAATACATACACAGTAGTCGGTGGCAGCCAGAGGCGCGTGAGAAAGATAACAAAGTGGCGTGTAAAGAGTTTATCATTTAATTTCAGCAGTATCCGTTCATGCATATAATGTGAATAAATATAGGAACAATGAACACATTATTATCATACATACACAATTTCACACACATAAACAAAAAACATCATGAGGAACCAAAGAAGAGAACTGCATACTTTTTATACATTCGTACGGAGATGGACCTTGACACGAACAAGTTTGGATTGGATTCCCATGCCATGCTGCTTTTGCTACTTAACAGACCCAGAGATATGCAGCAAGCAAAGCAAGCATTGAGCCTACTGACTTTGATAGCCAGCTTGAACTACATCTTTCATCTTTCAGTTTCTCCGTGTCTGTCGCTTTTGTTCTATAAATATAGATTTCTCTTCTCTTTCTATCTCTCTATCTCTCTCTCTCTCTCAAGTATGGAGCTGATGACGGGAAATTCCTTCTTGCTCCCACATAAACATACACACAGAACACACAAGAGCTGACTGGTTCAAGTCTTAAATTTTCCTTTTCGTTTTCCTTCTTGGTCTCCACTTTGCTCTGGGATTTCGGGTTAGGGTTTTTGGTATGTCTCTCCTCGGGCTCACCGCAAATCACCTCAACCTAGCCTCAAATCTCCTCACTCTCTTTCATTTGTGTTTTCTTCGCCTCTCTCTTTTCCCTGTGCATATAACCTACGTACATAAACTGATGTATATTATGCTTTTCCTTCTCAAAACTATTACTGAAAGTCCCTGTCGTCATCTTCATCATCGCCGCACAGTCATAGCAAAGTCTTCGTTTGTCGTTTTGGTGAGCTTTGGTATATAGATACTATGCAGAGTGCAGAAACAAGAATCTACATGAGTGGTGTGTAGGTAAAATATATTTTAGGTAAACTATAGCTGACATTTCCATGAAAATTCCTGAGATATTCATTTAAATGCATATTATTGTATTATTATATAGCTGTCTTTGAGTAATAATAATAGCAGTGCGGTTTTTAGGTGGGTTTGTAGTGAATAGCAACTTCAAATTTACATCAACTAATGGATGAGTATTCGAAGCTCTTCTCGTATGCCAGTATTATGTGTAATATGTATAATGTATATAGGTAAAGTTTATATAATATTTACATTTTACACATTGTACATGCATGGAAAGGGTTACCGGAAAATTGTGCAGGAGCAGCGACTACCTCTTATCTCAAAATGTGCCTAGTGCCTAGTTTGTATATTGCAGGTATGCATAGAAGTTGGTCTAGATTTTACATACAAGATTACTTTGGAGATTCTAGGTAGATAATTTCTATACATAAACTTGGTTATTCGACATTCTCCCTCAAAACTAAATATTATAATCAAATTTTATGGATATAGTATTTAAACTAGACTAATTTTAACTAATATGATGGCTTGTCTTTTACTGTCAATAATTTTAATGATGATTCAGGATCGGGAATGTATGGAATTTGATTAGACTAGAACTGGTAAAGAACGTTTTACATAAAGTAGAATAGATATTACACTTTATGTAAGTACGTATAAGTCAGGTGGATATTATATACGACAACGTAAAAATTTGTATAACTATTGTTTCCAATTTCGAGTTAAAATACAATTCTTACAGTTTAGATATTAAAATCCGTTCATTGGTCAAAAAAACGTCAGAGTATGTCACAGACAACGTGAGAATTTTCAGACAACTGAGACGTGGTGAAAGCTCGATTAATGATGCTGACATAGCCGAAGGAAAGTACAAGTTGTATTTTGCCATGTGTAAAAGTAGGCACCATAACAAGAAAACGAAGAAAGTTTCAAATATAAAAGAGATACGATCAACTATTTTCCCTCTGACCGTAAAAAGCACGAGACAAATACGAAACATAATAAAAATAAATTAATGAGCCAATAGAATCTACGTTGGAATGAAAATGAGTGGCAGCTAATCGCAAAGCTCCAAAAAATCTAGCTAACGTTAAGAATTTGTCCTTTCTACGTCTGCCACATATTTTTCCAGGCATACAAATATTAAATACACAAGCACATATGTATAGCAGAATACAACATACAAAATCTCAATCTACGTCGTATTTTATTTCCAAAAAATTCGTGTCACACAACACAGCTTAAATCTTCATGAAAATCTCTAGTTGAAAGCTGTGTCGATAAAGTTACTCTCACTTTGTACATATTGCATTATGCATTATGTATGGAATAAGCACAAAGAAAAAGGTTTTATGCTCTAATTATAACCAAGTTTAGTTTAGTCAGAAATTTTATACACACGGCACGGGCAAGTTTTTTATTATTTGCCTCCCATAATTTTTCACCAGCTTTTCTGCCTCATTTTTATTTTTTTTGGGAAAGGCAAAAGATATTTACTTACTATATATGTATAAGCTATGCGTGTGTTGCTTGCTTGTTGTTTTATGCATATATTTTTGTGTTATATATCTTTACAATGAAAAAGTGTTATAAAACTAGAGAAAGCGAACAAAAGTTCGTAAAAATAAAACAAGAACTCTCTTGATATTTTTCGTCCTCTCTTTTTTATAGACCGAGTGGAAACTCGAAAATGAGAGTGCTTTTCAAGACGTTTTAGCTCGCAGTGCTTTGGATGAATAGGAGAAGAAAGTAAGAAAGGATAAGAATTTTAAATTTAGAGAGATGAAAATCAAAAGGTGAGATGTGACACACAGTCAACCAACCATCATAACCGGAAAAATGTTTTTGAGAGGCAAAAGTAGTATGTACATGTGTAGTGTATATACACCAAAGGAAAATACCTAAATAGACTGAGGACGAGAAGAAAGGAGAACAGAACAGAATTACCGCGGGCCATTTATGAAAGTAACAATATAAGGTACATAACTGGTAACTGGGTACGTGTATTTAAACTATAATATACATTATCCGCCATACTTATACACAACTGTTCATTATAATATGGAAATTGAAAAGGAAACGAGACGTCGTGACCAAATTATTATGCACGCCAAAAATTAAAACTCTGGATGGAAAACTGAACCTGAAAACTAAGTACTTGCATACTCTGCTCTGCCTTATACTCTTTCTGCTTTCTCCATAAAATTCCTTGTTCTCGCGAATTACAAAACTGAAGAAGACAATTTGCCGACGGTCAAATCTTGACTTTGATAACTTAACAAGGAAAAAATAACAAAGAGGAAAAAGTAAAATATTTTCGTGCAGCAGCCAGGGAATTAAACAAAGATTATGTATGCATAGTAGATAGTAGATACATATTGTAAACTATGAAAATATAGATCGAGAGCAAGCGTCACAATTTAATCTTCTATTCTAAATATTTAGCCCGCAAAAAAATTGATGAAAATACGTTCAGATTCAACAAGATATTCAACATTGACGAAAAAACATGCATAACATGAAAAGCAACCCGTGCAATACCTAGAATGGATGGCTTTTTTCCTCTCCTCTCCTTAAATTTGCATATCACTCACATTTACCCCATTTGCCCATTTTGTCTTCGTGTTTACATCTGTCTCACTGTTGTCTCCGGCTCATTCCCTTTCCCTTTGCAAACAAATCTGCTGTCTCAAGAGATTCGAGACTCAAGACAATGACTTCACAGCACGAGACATCCTCCAATAATTTACTCCCGAAAAACGGAGAGAGAACCGTAAAAACAACGAGGACAAAAGTGACTAATGACGATGACATGGACGACAAAGCACCATTAACAAGTATACACACAGCCCATTAGTTACTCTTTATGTGTATTTGCATATATTTCTAGTAAGAAAATGAAAACAAATTCTATGGTTAAGCTCTCCACCAAAATATTAAATGTTGAACACTATATCAATCATGTACTTAAAACTTAAAACCTGTGATGGGGTAAACATACACAAAGCCAGATAAAGACACCGATACCAATATCAGTTGTTTACGTATAATATATTTCAAAGAATATAAAAGGAGTTAGCAAAAAATTGTTATACCAGTATCTATTGTAAAGGTTAAAAAGACAATATTTTGAAACAATAAATAAAGGAAGAATGAAAATGTGTCAATTTTATCAATTTGGGAAACTTTTTTGATTAAAACGATTAATATAGAAAGATAGCTGATAGTATAACATGTTATGTGTAAATTAATATGTACATATGCAAATATGAGGAGCTAACCTATTACAGTTACCTATACACATAAATAATTCCATTTATTTCTGCTTCCTGATACGTTAAACGAGCTTCCCCTCTCGCTTTTATTCCCTCGTCTACAAAACAATAACCATAATAATAATAATAATCATAATATTCGGTAATTTGGAAGGCAAGGCAATGAAGTTGAAATGTAGGCAAACGAATAAATAATAATATTATTATATTATACTCTAGTCTCTAGTCCTATATAATGTCATTCAATATTCAATCGTACACACACATATTACATATGAATACCTGTTTTGCTAATGATCGGTAATAGGCATACAGTAGAATGATAGGGATATTAGTTAACTAATGCATGAATACGTATTAATATGTAGATATGTAGTTATAATGTACATATTCTTCCGTCAATCTCACATGTTTTACATTCTTTCTCTTACAAGGGACTGATATAATATCACAAGGGATATATAATATGTATCGGTATTATCCTATTTTGCGTATACAGCATACATACAAAATGTCCGCTCTCCATATTGACGTGTGTCACACACACGCAACCCATACAAATAAGCAAACACAGCTTTCACTCTCTGTTTGTCCAAAAGTATGCATACATGCATGTATGAAGGGTGGTCAATATATCTTTGTAGTCAACTTCTTTCACCGGATCTAGAGTAGGGACAACCCCTAGTTGCAAAATGGGGTAGTGATTCAGTATCCTATTTAGATTACTCCTTACAAAGACTCGGAGTTATTCTGGTGCAAAACAATTTACAATATTTCTGGCATGTAAAACTTGATGAGCGCCCTTCGTATTTAGTATTCTGTAGAGGAAAAAAATACACGGAACGATATCCATTTACTTGGACTGCATAATAGAAAAAGAATTTCCACTTTGAGAATTTCCGCATGTATTCGGCTATTCGGTATCCATACATATACATACATACAAAAGGAAATACAAACACTACACGAATAATACCTTTGCAAAAAATGTTATCGTAAAAACCCAAAACCACAACTATCAAAACGAATGGAATGGAGAAAGTCAAACATCTTGTACACAATCGACAGTCAACAAAAGTTTTGATTTTCTCCGTTGTTCCATGTATGTTGTTATACATGTATATCTAATAAATAGCTATATAATATATGATTAGGTCATATCCAGCATGCATGCATGTGCAGTACAATATTTACCCTGGTTGGATTGCCGAGTGAATCCTAGATAGCTGATGGATAAATGAACGGCGAGAGGATACAAAAGGGTCACTGACGATCGTCAGCTTGATAACGTCGAAGTAACAATATTTCCTATGTTGTACAATATAAAACGCTGTCATTTTTTCTAACATGCATGCGGAAACGCATGTCAACAAGCAAAGAGCCACAGCACAAAAAATATTGCGGAGTATCGAAGAACACAGTCGTAGTCGTAACTGCATAAATATTGACAAACAAGAATATGCGATTATTACAATATTATTTTATATAGAGCATACCTTTTTGTCGAGGACGACGTTGTCCACATTTTTATGGGAAATGGAAGACAACTGTACACAACAGTGGTGAAATGAAGAATAAACAGTTCTGGAACTATATGTATGGATGAACAGGCAATTCCAAATACGATTCAATATCAAATACAAATGTAAGATAATACAATATATTATGATAATATTCAGAAGTGAGCCGGGTATAGTAGAAGAACTTTTAGCTTGAACTTTTATGTTAACAGCAGTAACTTTTATTCAACTCCGAAATTCAAACACGAAACCTAAAGCTGGGCGAAAAAGCTACGAAAAATAGCTATTTAAGTGCTATAACTTTTCCTCCTGTATTGAATCGATGTTTCCCTCTTGCACTCTCACTATCATCAATTAGATCATCATTAAAAATACTACGAGAGTTTGACGTTCTGCTGAGGATGTTGATTTGTAGATACTTAGTTGTTTTCTAGAGGGCGAACTTACTTAAGTCGAAGAAAGATTAGTACTGCACACTTTTTTAGTTCCCATCAGTATAATTCATGCACACAATATTTTTGCATAATATAATGTAATGTTTGTAATTGTAACTCACTGTATGAATTAGGAAAATCATGAAACTTCTTTGAAAACAGTAAAATGGCACATCTAAAAATGTTTTCCCGATAAAACTGAACACATCAGCAAAAATACAACATTATGCTACGACACAAAAGGAACTTTTGTATTTATTCGGAACTATTAACTATTAATGTGCAATACACATCCTTTAATTAAACGATTCTTGCTGTTTTCCTATTTTATAAAAGCGTTTTTTGTAAACTGCTTACAAGTAAAGCCACCATGGTATTATTTTATATTGTGAATATTTTTCTTGGAGCAGGTATTTCCGACTTGTGTAATGTCTGTTTATCCGGATGCGAAAGCCAAGAAACTAATGAAATTCCTTGTGTGTGTATAATAGTTTATAGTTTATAATGGATATTTACACAGTTTACGAGTACTGACAGCAACCACACAACACACCGAGGAGAGAGAGAGAGAGAACCGAATAACTGAATGCTCCGGTTTTTTTCAAGAGCAGTCAGCACTATTACGTACAGTAAAATAGCCTCTGCTTGTGGCTCGCAAGTTTGCCAGCCTGCCTATCAGACAGGATATCTCTAACATGTGTCTGAGCCGGGTGAGAAGTACCTACTGAGAACCGTTGTGGAGCGTTTCCCGTTTAATATATCGGGAAAGTGCAATTCGTCTGTCCGTCATTCCTTTTTCCTTCCCGTTTCCTTCTCTTCTCTTGGAGCTCGCTCAGCTCGGCCAAAATATCTAAATCTATGCATTGGTATTTGAGAATTTGAGAAATATGCATAGGATGAAATATTTCCACCGGTGTATTTGTACAGTCAGAATTTTACTTATTTTATTAACGTTTTACGAACCAAAACCAATAAACATTTACCTTTCATTTTTTTATGGCATAATTATAGTAACAATAATAATTAATAATAATAATAAAATTTTCAGTCTGTTTAGGCTTCATCGTAATATAATTTATAGTTAAATTATATTCATATTGTTAGCAGTTAGTATGTCAGTAATCCGCAACAAATAAATAATATTGTAATACACAAGACAAAAGACAATGTACAATAGCCATGTTAGAATCACCAGAGTCGTTCACAATAAACGTAATTGCTAAGCGCAAGAAATATTAGGGCTACTACAATCAATGCTAACCACATGAAATAATAAGCCTTTTTGTTACTTTTTTTAACATATCTTGAGTTACGGTGTGTACTCAAATGTCAAATTAAACCCAAAAAATTGTATTGAATTCATCTTAATCCCTTTTTTAACTTTACTGACGGCCAGTGGTTGACAGGTACACATAAAATTACACAAGGTATTATTTCAATCATTACTTGACTTCAATGAAGATAAAGGAAGAAGTGATGGTTGGATTATTTGAAGTACAACACGAACATTATTTTTGATTTCTGGCAATTTCACAAACTCTCTCTCTATATATTTATAAATAACCAGACATTGACTGTCTCATAATCTAAGAATTAATAGTAAAAATTTTCATAATGACAACAAGAATAAATAAAACTTAGATAAAATATATTATCAACTTCTGCAAGTGAAATAATAAAGAAATTATTTTGTTGAAGCGTAAGATAAACGTATTGAAATGTCCATGTTTTGTCTCCATTTCTTGATGATAATTTATCGTGCTTATGTGACACATAATATATCATCTTGCGCTTAGTTTATCAAATCGAAAATAGCGTCAAAATAATCTTTTAATTAAAAACCTCGTTAAAATAGGCAGTTTCTATCCGCTACCAAAAATTCCAGCGTAATCATTTCAAAAATTAAACTTCAAAATACATGAAAACACACAGTCATGTCGGTTTTGTTTTATAACAAAAATGATTATTATATATGCTATAACATGTAGCAGTGGATAGTAGCATTTGTTAAAAAGTTTAAAAATCTAATAAAAATTATCTTCTGAACCTTAGAAATTTCGAACCATGAAATTTGGGCACATTTCCATGAAACCGAGCTTGTTATAGAATTCATGAGAATACTTATCCATCATGGGCGTTTCCACGTAACATCCAAACACTCCATGACTTCGGAAAGCAGCTAAGATGCATGTAAGTAATCGCTTTGATAGACTTTGGTCGACAAGTGGAACCTAAGAAATGCAAAGTTTAAAAAAAACTTTAATTATAATAGTCCTATAGTAAAATATGTTTCAGCTTATGCTGTGATATTTCTCTACCAATATTAAAAGTTAATACTGAAACTAAGTAAACAATAATTAATTAATATTACCATTATGGAGATATGTAATTCTGCGGGATGCGTTTCTAGAACTTCATTTGGTACTTCCGGCATTATTTCCTGATGAACAATAGTCGCAACGCTCTAGAGAATTTAATAATGTATCAAAGTATGAACATAAATATTTTAAAACATAGTAAAATCAAAGCAAACATTCCAACTAATATTCAATATTCAGCAGCCATACACAATTGATATATATGTATATATATGTATTGTATATTATTATCATTATTATTGTTATTACCTTAGCGTAAAGGGTACTAAATAAAGTCATTGGATATTTTTCTATGAAGAAAAAGGAACGTTGTGTTAGTTCATTCAAATAAGGCACAT
>JAQIVE010005959.1:0-12147 GCA_034698285.1 Sminthurinus bimaculatus | reverse complement strand
AGCCAAAGGACTGATATGACGGCCTGAGGATTTAAATTTACTACTCGGTTGTTAAAATGACGTCATCTAATGTACACAGATAGAAAAGTCAAGGTACAAATGCTACACAGTTTATGTATACTGATATACAGTAGTGTACACCTGCAGATTCTTATAAAAATATCTACGTAATAATAAATATTGTATAGATTTCCTATATACTTCTCTTCGATCCTCTTTGCATGCACAACATACACATACTCATAGGTACGTAATATTTATTTACTCTAGGAAAGAGAGATTCCAACTTCTTGTTAGATCCTTATGTATAATGTACAGAACATGTATATTGTCATTCAGTGTTTGAACTCGGGTCTCTATCCGCTTCGAACTTGTGATTTGTGATAAGTGTATCTCTCTCGTCTTCAAGTTTAAAAGCCTCAAAAGAACTCAAGTACATACATTTTTATATTATATATTTGTACAAGTTTTCTTCTTCTTGTTCCCTCCATGTTGATTTTGAGCCTGATTTTTATGATGTCCTGTCGTCCTCTCTGTGGTAAAAAAACGATAAGGGAATAAATGAATTAAATGGAGAGAAATGTGTGTACGATTACGATTATGATTATGTATACGAATACATCCGCGAGCCAAATATCAACATGCGTCAGGTTCTAACGATACATGCTCAAGTCAAAGGGGGAGACGTCCAAGTTGTCGTGTACATGTAATACATGTATATTGTATATAGAATATGTGCAGTTTGTACAGCAATAATATTCCATTATGATCACATTATAGTTAAGGCTGAGGTCTATTTTGTATATATGTATGTGTAACACTGCCTACATGCATACATACAAAATGGAAAAACGGACGGACGGACGGCTACTTGGACATTCGACACAGGTAAGATTTACTTTACTGTAGGCAACAATAACAAATGTCTATAAGGATATGAAGATGGAGAAGGAGAGAATCAGAATCAGAGTGAAAGAGGAGGATCGGTATACAACAGACAGAACAACAAACTGGAAAGAATCATCTCAGAAATCAGAAAGATGTTCCCTGCTCATTGCTCATTGTTCATACATACATACATTTGTGTGGATGTGTTCATGGTTAGTTATTGACGAGACTAGTTAAGGTATTATTATGATGATGGCTACTCAGTCAAGATATCATACATGTAGACAAAACACACTCACACAAGTCACTACTCAAAACAAGCAAACAAACCACACATGTTGAATATAGAGCAGTTTGCACTTTTATTACAAGCCTCAATCTTGTATGTATGTATGTATGAATCTGCTTTTCTTGTTCTTCATCCTCTCATTGTTCCTGCATTGTAGTTGTTGAATGCACAATAAGCAGTGCAGAGGAGATGATCCTATGAAAATTTGCCGTCATTTCATAGCAAATCAAAATCAAAACCAATGGGCAAACGTCAATAGAAAAACAGGTGAAGCATGCAGGATGTGCATTTTATAAGTAAAATACATATAGATATGCATAGGTATGCACACGCATATTGGTTTTCTGCATGTTGTGCTGTGTTCTTATTATATATGTTATGATATGATACATTTACCACAGACACATAACGTCTGGTGACAAAAAATCTAGAATGGGTTTGAGTGCCCGGGAAAACCAAACCAATGAATATTTTTAGATATCCTTTACACGCATAATAACTACATTCATTGTCTCTTGAAATCACTAAATAACATGGATGTAGTACTTCAAGTCCCTTAGCTATAGGCAATCGCGTGAAAGTCTCGGAAGTCACCCTGTTTTTGGGGTTTGAGGCATGTTGCAATACTTCTCATAAAACTTGTCATAACTACATTTCCTATCAACATTGTACTTCAAAATACTAAAGAGGGTCCCTTTGTATGAAATACATTGAAACTGCGACCAAAAAACTTGCATGGGTCAAAATACAGGCCAAAATGTTAAAAAAGTGACCTTTTCCAAGTCCCATCACAAATGACGTTCCAGTTACACTATGCAAAGCATTTATGTCAAGCCAATGCCTTAAAAAACATTTCAGCCCTTTACTTTGATCGATCTGAAACGGGGAAGGTCGTCTGCCTAGTAGTTTAGAAGAAATTGGCTTTAGAGTATTAGTAGAGGTCTCTTGTCTCGGGTTTTACATTTTTTGAAAGAACTCCAGCTGCGTTTTGTAATTTCATATTTGAACCAGGAAGAAATTTTTTTTCGGCTATGGTCTGAATATAAATGTTGTAGAACACATCTTTTTGCACAACTTTTCTATTTTGGCGAAAGCTCTCACATGCATAGCTAAGGAGTTGCAATTTTTTGAAAAATTATCACTGGCATAGGCCTTTAGCATGTAAAATCCAAAGATATTGGACAAAGTACTAAAAGACATTTGATTTTCTGGAATTTTTTCTCCCAGCTCGTTGTAATCAAGGGCAAGGAAGAATAAAAGGATAAGTTGTTCAGATTATTCCAGAACGTTTTCAGTGGATATCAAATTTTGGCCCGTAAATTGACGATTTCTGAGCCTTTCACGCTAGTGACTATAGTTAAGGGACCTGAAGTACCACAGCCATGATATGTAGCGTTTTCAAGACATAATGAATGTAGTTACTACATATGTCAAGGGCATCCAAAAATAATCACGGGTTTGGTTTTTACAGACCTTTAAACCCAGTGCCTATTTTAAGTTGTCAGACGTTATAATTGTATAACTGTACAATTATTTTAGAACCAAAATGAAATTCACGGTAATGTGTAGGTTGTTTTTTAATGATGTTTGTATTTTTTATGTGTGACAATAGTCGACCGTCCACCTGCCTCAGTAATTTTGTTATCAATGGACGTTCTGTAGGATTGGAATCACCTAAAAAGAGTAATGCATTTTAATTGAATTTGATTTTGTTTATACAATGAGAAGTTTTTACTTGTTGAAAATTATCTAGTGCATAATAATGTATTATTATGCTATCTCAATTTTATAGTTAGTTAGTGAACGAATTCAAAGTTAAACTAAATTAATGTTTCATCGCTTAATTATTGTGTAAAATGTAAAATATGTGTAATGCGTAATTATTCATGGCAGACAAGATACTGACACACAATCACATTTTGACGTCCCATGGTGATGGTGAGATGTGGATGCATAGTATTGAGACAACTAGAAATGTTTTAGAGGTACTTTTCCTAGTATAATAATATAGCCTAATTTAAAGGCATTAGCCCTATGTATATTTAAATTACCATACCTTGTGTGTCCTTTAATATGTTGAATAATATTCCATAAAATTCTATCCATTTTTTAAAAATTTTATAGGATCCACCATCGATAAGTGAGGGAATGGGGGGTCGAGTTACGGACTATCGGGTTGTAGATTTCATAGAGTTTATGAAGCAAAATATGCTAGTGCCTTACCAAAGAAGCTTCTTTGACAAGCTCAAGGAAAAGGATCGAAGTAACAGGGGCACTATTGGAACGGATGTGATAAACAATCTTGATAATGGTGACACGATAACTTTGAAGGATGGTAGTTTATTAAATTATAACAAATTGTTTGCTCAACCTAAAGATGCGATGAAGGAACGCCTCTTGCGAAAAACAAAATATTGGCCTATGACTATCAATGGATCGATTTTGTTTCCTATGGCTGTGGTATGTATTCATTCCTTGCTGTCTTTACTTTTTATTCATTATATAAATGAAATGCTTCTATTTCTAACTTTCCACGTACTTAAGGACAACATAAGTTTACATCTCCGGATTGTATTATTTGTTTTTTGCCAGCATTTGGACAAACTTCTTCACCTTTTACCAATGGATGTTTTGACTTCTGAAGAGGAGACGGATTGTGACAAGACAATCTGGGCATTGATGAGTATTGAGGCAAGAGGAGAAGCTCCACCGTCTGTCACAAGTCACAAGAAGGGACACAAACGAGATGAACAATGGCGACTTGTTTATACTGAAGTTGAAAACTTTATCCGTGCAAATCAGTATTCAGATAGACATAAAAAGGTGTTAGAATGCTTTCTACAGAGTCGAAGACCAAGGGATGGAAATGGAGGGAAAAGTAGTAGTAGTAGTAGTAGTACAACAAAACATTATCAAAGGGAAGATAGTGGTAATAATGGAATAGTAGACAGTGTAGCACAACAACAAAATAGCAGTAACAAAACCAAAGCTAGCTTAAATTTGAATAGCAATAATAGTAATAATTACACAATGTCAATATCCGATTCGCCTCAGTCACCGGATGCAGTTGGCGTACCTTGTGCTTCAGGTCTACCCTCAATCGGAATTATTTCAGAATCAAAGGAAAGTTCATCAAAGTATCATCAAAATGGATCTAAAACCAAAACAAGCCTTGCTACTCTGTGGTATCTAAAAAATGGAAAGAAGGATTTGCGAGCACTTCCAACAAATGTTAAGTTATATAGTCATTTAAAAGCTGAAGAAGCTGATAAATCCATCTCAGATAATACAGCAAAATAAGTTAATTTTAGCTCTCATAATTTAGTATTTATTACACTATTATTTATTCTTATTGTTTGTTATTTTATTGTTACTGCAATGTTATATTGTTGCCGCAAGTACTTTTAATGTTGATAATATTTTTTATGATGTAGTATTTTGATGCCAGTAGTGACTTAACACAAATTGGGACAATATCGTATACCTCATCATGTCAATAATAATAGTAATAATATGCAAGATACATAGAGAGTAGTTAACCAAAAAGTAATCGTGTTTAACGATAGCCTTAAATCTTAAATTTTACTTAATGATGTATGTAAGGGATGTAAACTATGTAAATCAGACAGTAGTTTTCTTTTATTTACATCGCCTGTCTCATGCGAAATGGGGAAAAGTTCGTATTGTACTACTCGCACTCTTTTTAAGTTTCCTTTTGTAAATGTATTTAACATAAAATGTAGTTTACAGTTTAAAACTTTATGGAGAGGGGTTCCTTTCGCAAAAATGTTTACAACTTACACTTACTTTTATGTATTATATGTATGTATGGAGCAAACTACTGTCTAAAGTCTAAACTGTAATAATAACGCCTGGTGCTATTTTGCAGGTGAAAAATGTTATATAAAATTACTTTTGGCAATGTCAAAACTTAGTTCGTATTGGATATACTGAAAATAATATGAACTACTACTAATCTAGTTGTAATGCAATATATTAGGTCATGTATATCTATGATATGAATGACATGACTTAAGACAATTCGACATTTAATTTGACTGCGCTGTGACAAGAGAAGCAAACTTTTGACTGTTCCACAACCTTTTGTAGCTCGTGTCATAAATTCCGCGTATAATTGTGTAAGTAAGTACTGTCCTTTATCATCTAACGTTTCCCATGGCAGAACTAAATATTACTTTTTAAATTCCTTAGAAATTACAAGGAATTTAAGATATTCGGCCGTTCTGATATATGGGGGAGGATGATTTCCCTTTTTAACATAACAAATTCACCATGCCTTTAATAATTTGCAGACGAGAAGGTCGTTTACGAAATTGGTAAACACAATACTGCTTATGATTTAAGTACCTACATTTTAATGTCATAGGGTGCCTACAAAAGATAATTTGTATGTGATCAGAGATCAGGATTGAAGATGAAAAGCTTTATTTGTACAAAAATCGAGAGTGTTATATATGCTAACGATTAAATCGTGGGATGTTAAAAATATAGTAAATATTTGCTTAAGCTATAACTGTATGTATATGCAAAAACAACAATAACTTATATTATGATGTGTTAAAAAATATTTTAAATGCCTGTCTGCCTATACTATTATTATGTTCTGGTCGATGATACATGATTTATCCGTGTATCATTTACCATTTTTTTCAATATACATAAACACTAGTTATATAGTATTCGCGGAGACAATTTATCACTGTGTACGAATCATAAATTATTTGGGTGATTGTGATAGCGCTTTTATTGATTTATTTATTTATAATTATTTATAATATAAAACAATATCAACGTCTAGAAGACGTAAAAGTAAATGCATCACATTCAGTGGTAAGTGGTAGTTGTAAAATAATCATATACAGATAATAGTAAACGGTATGCTAAAATGCAAATGAGAGAAACATAAGAACTGTCACAAATAATAATATTGTTATAATATTATTGTCAGTTCATTTTTTGTTAACTTGGTTGTTTTTGAAAAATGTCTAGATTCTACTTGTTACATATTTGATATTATGCATTAATAATAAATATGATGATGATGATGAAAAATCATCAGATTAATATTTCACCAAAGGCTAAAAATTTGTTGAAAATGAATGTTTATCAAACATATAAAAATAAATAAATGGATGAAACTGAAAGAAACAAGTTAATGAATTCTGTCACGATTTCCAAATGCATTTTATTTAAAATCCGTTCATATACGTTGGAATGAGCATTGTCACAGTACAATTTGGTCATTTATATTTGTTAGAGAAATACATAATATGTAAGTAAGTATATCCTTTTCACTAACGATGGTTTGATAATATCTACTAATTTCAAAACTGGATACTAAAAAAATGAAAGAACCGCATAATTTGGGATATTATTATATTTTATGGTTTGGGGGGAGGGGCGAAAAGTAAAATATTTCACCGTATTTTGTATTTATATTTTATATGTATATTTATGAAGGGTCGTCTTTCAATTCAGCCTCTCCACGTTTAAGTAGTTGTTTACGTAGATTCAATAAAAATAGTTTATATTTTTAACTAACAACTTACTTACAATAAATAAATAAATGTACATAGAGCTAAATAAGAAAAGTGCTTCAACGATGTTACTTATTCACAAAATCATAATTTTTTAAGCCATAATAAAAGAAAAATTGGGACCTAACAATTTCTGCATATCAAAAATATAATATAAATTAGGAGTCAGTATTACTGACTCAGTATGTAGAATAAAGTTACATGATATTATTATTGTACTTGCATTGTCATTTTCATTTTGTAAAGTCTTAAAATAAAAACCTTCATTCACGCCTTGTTTTCAAAATTTAATGTGTAAAACAAAGTGTAGACTTTTAGTAAAGTTACTGTATTACTTACGTCATAGAAAATAATAAATATAATTTTGCTATCATAAAAATTTAAATATGGATTCTAAAATTTTGCTTATCACATCTCTATTGTGTATTGCGGTATAAATAAACATCTTTTAGTACGTAATTAAATATACACATACGTCATATTTAATAATACATCTGTACACCAGTAAAATTCGTGGCATGTAAATATTTACATTAGTCATGTTTTTTAAGCGGCGTGGAAAATGGGTAATTCTAAGGAAAGAGAGAAGTGAGTGATTGCTAACAAAATTACTGATATCAAATGTCTTTTTCTTAATCTTCTTCACCTTCGGACTGAGCTGGTGTTGAGAATCGTGGAGAGAAGCCACTCGAGTCAGACTCTGGTGTGGGTGTTATAAAACGTCTATTTACAAAAATATGTTTTGTTTTTACTTTACAAGTCATGTGCATACTTTCTAGATTGATAATAATATAATTATTATATAATTATTATTTACAATGTACTATCATAAACAACAAAAAATACGAGTGTATTTCACGGTACATATTCTGAAGATATAAGTTACACTACGCACAGAACTTAATGGACAAACCTGCCTTCTCGTTGACGTTCAATGTCTGGCATTTCCATCTCCAGATACTGAGTTGAGCTACGTACGTCAGACCTTTCAGCATTATTATTGTTATTGTCATGAAGGATTCTCTTAATTTCATCATCACATTGCATGTTAGTGTCGTTTAGTCCGGATCCTTCCAAATTTGTCATGCTAAAAAGCTCAAGAACACTTGACTGGTTGTCTACAATAGTTGGCGACCTTCGAATATTCGCAGATCTTAAGCCTTGAATTTCTTGAGCGATGGCTGTCTTTACTTCCCTATTTTATGGATAGAAGAAAAAAAGAAGAAAAGACAGGTTTTATTAAAACTCTATGTAAAGTTAAAAATATGCCATAGAAAAATATGATGCAACTATAAGGGTAGTAATATTTACATTATCATTATTATTATGTATCATGTAAAACTTGGATATATCTGTTATTTATTAAATGATTAATTAAAAATGCTTTACTTTAATACATCGCGAACTTTCCACAAATCCTCTTGTTTATGGTCATCGTTCTCCTTGGTTTGATTGGATTTTCGGTTGTGAGCACTTGCAAGTTGCTGTAAATGTTGCTTTAAGGACTGATTCTCTCCAAGTGCTTCAAGTAACTTTTCTTGTAGACTGCGATGTTCTTCGTGCGTTCCAATTAATATCACATTTTCATGTCTCAACACTTCAGCTAGTTCGTAAAGCTCCTTGATGGTTGTAATATATTCTTGCCTTTCCGTTTTGGCCTTGTCAACTTGCTGGAGTAGAGCAGCCGTATCCTTTCTTAACAAATTATTTTCCATTTCTAACCCTGACAACTTTTTGAGATCTCTCTGTAAGGCTTCCAGACTCTTGGCATCAAGTTGGTCCTCCGTCGTCATCGTAGTATTAGTAGCAATCGTAAACTTACTAGTGCTACTAGACTTCTCAACAGGGAGTGACCGTTGCACCGTCTGAACTTGAGCATCTTCCATTTTTCTTATGGGTACAGAAATCCCATGCTTATCATTATTATTATTATTATTACTATTATTGCTGCTGGCATTATTAGAAATATCAGATTCTACTTTTCTACCATTTGCTTGTTGCTGTCTAGGAGGATTATATTGATAGGATGATGGTTTTACACCATTATTATCGTTATTATTAATGCTATTACGAGTACTACTACTATTAGTTGGAGCAGAATGTGAAGTTTTGGGTTTAAGAAAGATGACACGTTCTTTTCTTTCAATTTCTTTAGTACAAGTAGAAGTAGAGGTGGTGGTAGTAGCAGTTCCTTGAGATATGACTTGTTTTCCATGGAATCTTGCTTGTTGATCCCTTTCCTGGTCTTTGGTGGGTGGAGATTTTCCAAAAGTTTGTACTTTAACAGTCGTGTCATCGCCAACTACCTTATTGTTATTATTATTATTGAAAGGGATGATAGGTAAAGAAGTTTGACTATCTTGGTCTTTCACACCATTATTGTCATTGTTACGAAAGCAAGTGCAGGCATCGCAGCATTTTGAACTTGGACGATGACCACTATTAGTAGGATAAGAACCTGATTCTTGAGTTTTACAGTCACGAGGTTGCGGTTGATGTTGCTGCGGATGGTGGTGATAGCCACCATGATGATGAGAGCTGCCATGCTGCTGCTTTCCAATATCTCCATGATGGGAACAACAATGTCTATTGTCATTGTTACTACTACAGCGATAGTTATTTGATGAGACTCTACCATGTGAAGGATGATTATTTCGACTACTACTCCCTTTGACATGTCTCAATTTTTTACGATGCGAGCTCTTTGACTCAATTCCTCGTACTTCAGCTTGAACATGGATATTATCTGTTACTGGTATTTTAATGATACGAGTAGAAGGAGGAGGAGGAGGAGCAGGATGAGAAGAAGGGAGGGGAGGCGACGTATAGGGTTTTAACATGATAGGTTTGTTTTGTCCATTTGTTGCACAGGTTTTAGTGACGCAGGGGTCTTGATCACCCAATATAGCATTGTTTAAATTTATACTTGTCTGTGAGTCGGCCAACTTCTTTTTCCGTAAAAGTAGGTCTCCCCATGATCCTTTGTTTAAAAGAGACAAGAGGCAAGGGCAAAAAATTAATTAATTATTTTTAATTCAAATTATTTCAACTAATCGTTTGTTTCCAATAAAACAGGTTTTAAATTATTGCTATGCATAATATGAAATTATAATGATATACCTGTTTTATGTACAAAGGCCTCAGTTTCATAGATACGATTAAGTTGACCTTTATGTTGACCCCTAGATCTTGATTTGTCTCTCCTCTTTTTCACTTTCACTGTAACCTCAACCATGGCATCTTCAGTGCGAATTAACTCTCTCTTCTCTTCATAAACAGCAAACTTTTCCTTGGATTTTCCACCCATTACTTGTACACTCATTTTTCAAAATATTTTCTGTTTTCTGTCAAAAAGTAGAAAGAAAAAACCACTTTTGAATACGCGGCAGCCACAGTCAATCATTGGACTTAGTATTACTATTAAAAGTCAAAACTATTGTTACATTTTTGTAGAGAAATATAAACACTAGTTGTAATAATGCGTCATATTATTATTATGAAATACTTACCTCAGTTCTCAGTTTGAAGAAGACCGTTAGATAATCAGCAATACATATTATTATAATAATATTATTAGCATAAACTTTTCTTAAGTATAGTCAAATTGTATTATATTGACAAGAATTAAGTATGTATATTACAGCAAATATTATAGACAAAGTCAAACAAATCACAAACACAATATTATTTTACTCCAATGCTTTGACTTGAACACGAAAATTTCGATACAAAGGTGTGTGTAATTAAAAGTACTAAAACACAAAACTAAAGAACATTTAAATCTAATGACATGATATAATCCAATAAAGCCTTTTTAGTTAACCTAACATTAATTTTCTTGCAGTTTTCCTATAACTTTTCACAATTTTTTCGGGTCTCTCACTTCTCACTCAGCGTCGCGGTTTCTCTTCTTTTTTTTTTCTCTAATAAAAGCGGGAAGGAAAAGCGCGAACAAATAATCAAAAATCGAAAAAAATAAGGAATTGCTGACAATCGACAAAATCGACGATCGACGTGAAACAAAATTAACGTGTTAAAATTTAATTGAATACTTAATTTAGTTTATAGTCAAAGACATTTAAAGTAGGTTTCTGTACTACCTGTGTACCCTACGTAGCCCTTTTGTGGTTTTACCAAAAACGAAGCATAATTATAATAGGATTTAGTGAAACAAAAATACCTAAAAAATACCTAGATCATAGACATACGATATTTCATATTTACACGATACCAAAGCTGACATTTGCTCGAGTATCTAAGTATAAATACGAAAGTAAGTACTTATTTTGCATTTCCTTTTTTTACATAAATTAATTTGTGTATTCAATGCTCAGGATAACTTTAAACGGCGATTTGTGTTAATAAAAATGAAGGTACAAAAATGACCAGCACAAAGAATATTTCATAAGTAACTTCAACATCAGTACTCTGTTCATGCATCATCAATCATCAATCAGCAGCTTTGGTAAGTTAAACAGCTTCTTAACATTGTTTCTTTATCCCTTTTTAGCCTTGATCTTATTTTGCTTGTAAGTAATTGAAACTGCTTAGGAATCAATGTATTCAGTATTATTTATAAGCGACTTGAGTAACTTTATTTGTTTCATAATAATATGTAATATGTTCAAACCTGAAACCTGAGGTTCCTAAGATTCCATTTATATTCGACAGTTTTTTTTAAGTTTGACAAGTGATACCGCATTTGTCGTCATTTCGTACTTGCTACACTATATCACTATATATTATTGTACAACTTTTTTAATAACGAGCTTTGCTTATGTCTATTGTACATATTATAGTTGTTATGAAAGTAATGCAATTTGATGACATGTTTACCTTTTTATGGTAATAATAGTTCATTATGATTGTCTAACAATAACTAATTATCATTGTTCATATGCTTTGTAGCCTACATGTAAAACAGACATAATAATTAGACAGTACAAATTTTTCGGTACCTAAGTATGCAGTATGTACAGTATACAGAATATTTGTTTATGTGCATATTGATTATATGGATTGTTGACAAAATATTTTGTAATAATATTATTACTTTAACAAATCTTGTCACATACAGAAGGGTGTGCTGACGTTTTACTGTTGCCAATTATTATTGTTCAGTTGTCTACAGGTTTATTCCTATTTCATAATATTAGCTGAGCAGAGCACAGAGAATTTCTCCAGTTTACTTTGAACTTTTAAGCTCTACATAATATAAGCCTAGGAAGCATGAGGCGATGGCACTGACGTGTACTTTCATAACGTACCTATACACATATTAAGTAATTTGATAAACAAATTTATTTAGCTACCGGTGAGATACACAAGATAAATAATTGTGACCCATCACATGACTTTTATCCATCCAGGGTTTTTCACTTTTTGGCATATTCCACTAATTTGGTTTAAGAA
>JAQIVE010005958.1:0-12147 GCA_034698285.1 Sminthurinus bimaculatus | reverse complement strand
TATATATACTTTGTTTGAAAGATCTAAATTTTATAAAAAAAGCATGGCCTCAAATTGTATTGACAAAATTAAATTGAGCAGATTCAAGACGGATTCTAAGCCCTGGATGTCAACCGTATTCGCATATGTCATGGGTCGGCATTTTGGTCGACCAAAATACACCGATACGTCATGGTTTTTTTTGATTTCTTCTACAAGTCCCCTATTTTAGCCAACAACTATTTAAAATTGAGGGGCCGATTTAAAAGGGGCTGTTTGTCATTCTTCGCGCGAAGCGCGCCCTTAGGGGGGAGCAGCCGAACAAAGGGGGCTAAGAATTTTGGGGGTTCCTTTGTTGCGTCACCTGATAGGTTGGGGGAGAGTCCGTTTTAACGGGCCTAAAAAGAAAGTGTTACATCAACCCACGGTGACCCGGGATCCTCATCGGCCATAAAATTACAAAATAATTTCATACCAACGACAACAATCTCAAGATTTTAAAAAAGGGCTTTGTTTTTTTGGGGCTACAGTAAAAAACTGGGGCTTGGATTTTTTTTGGGGGGTTGAAGATTATTTTAAAAAGAAATTTAAAAAAAATTTAGGAAAAATTTTGAAATAAAATTTGGAAAAAAATTTTAAATAAAATTTGAAAATGATGTTTGAATAGTACGATCAATTCAAGCATTTTATTATTCATGTTTAATTGGCATGAGTAATTCAGCCATTAAAATAATAATATATGAATAGTACAATTAATTCATTCATATTATTTATGTTTGAATAGCATGACGAATTCATACATTTTATTATTTATGTTTGAATAGTATGACGAATTCAGAAAGCACGGAAAAGTTGTTTGGGGATTACGAAGAATTCAGACACTAGGGCAAGCCATAGCTGCCTTCCCTGTCGTCCCTGTAGGGGCAGTTTTACGTTTGATTACACACTAATACATATCAGTATGTATTAGTGTGTAATCAAACGTAAAACTGCCCCTACAGGGAGGACAGGGATGGCAGCTATGGGGCAAGCTTGTATGAATAGTTTGAGGAAATCAAGCATTATAAAATTTATGTTTGCTTAGGACGTTTAATTCATACATAACAATATACATTGTTGAATAGTATGATTTATTCATACATTTCATGTTTGAATACTTCAAAGAAATAAGACACATTTTCATTTTCGTAATTTTCATTTTGAAGATATGTTTGTTCATGTCTTATTACATCCTACTAATCAGACATATTTGAAAAAGGACCTGAATAATACACTTAATTTGATTAAACATGTGTGATTTGTTTAATGAATTCGGACATAATGAAATTGTTAACATTTTGGACAAGTTTTTTTAATATTAATGTATGTTAATTTCATTAGTATCACTGCATGTAGATTGGTATTACGATCTCATGCATACATTGACATAGAATGAAACTTTTTTCTTTGTTACCCTGTTGTTTCTCTCTCCGGATAATCTTATTAATTTTAGGACATTCTGTACTCTGTTTTTACACTGTAAAGGCGTGCGGGCAAATCCTGCAAGTTTTAATGCAGAGGAGATGTCGCTCCGACCTCGTGTGTTACGATACTCCATGCTAAACTTCTCCCTTATTTCCTTTGATGGCCATATTTTCATCAGTTGGATCGTTTCCTACAAAGGTACCACATCATGAAAATATATATACATACATACACGAACATGTTTGTATGTATGTGGAATACAGCATATTTGATAATGTGTGTGTGCGTAGTCATCATTGTTGGACTTTCCATGTGGCTCTACTCCGGAAAGGCCTCCTTCATGCTCTGTACAATTTCTTTTTGTGCCGTAGTAACTAGTACAACAAAAGAACAAAAAAAGAAAAACAATTATAAGTATGATGGATGTTGTATTTTAAAAGAAATGGTGACATAACACGTAAAACGTCATATTGTTTAATTGTTTGACAACATTACAACATAATAGTACGAATAAAAAAAACATTTCAAAATAATTCACATCGGAAAAGGGGAAAAAAATATACCAGTTTGTAAAAGATGTTCATATTTTCGTGAAAATACATCCAGACGCTCAGACAGACTAACCATGCTATCCATTGCTTCGCGAAAGTTTTGCCTCATGAGTGTTAGGTCTTCCGCTAACTTAAAAACAACTCCCTGGCCTGCCGTTAGTGCCAGAATATGTGGAGCTTGCGACTGGACATGAGAGACTTTCAAAGTACCTACAATTACATGAATAGTAATGAACAGAATTAATATTATGCATAAAAAACATCATGTTTAAATTATACACTAATGTACCAGTTTAGCTAAGGTATAGTATTACTAATAAGAAATTATAATATTATTTTTAAATCATGTACCTTTAGAGGGTAAATCCATGGAAGAAGTTCCGGATGAACCGGTTGCCTTTTCTGATGATCCTTTCTCCAAACCAGTATCCACGTTAGACGATACTAATTGTTTTAAAAGGTTAAAAAATAAAAAAAAATGTTTTAATCAAATATGACATGTTGAAACATCATTAGGAATAATGTCAATATAAAATAAAAGTGTTTTCACATACATTGATAAATACTTCCAAGTATTCAAACATGTCATGTACGAATAGATCCATCAAATCTTACACAAGAAAATATATTGAAAATATCCCATTTAAATCATAATTACTTTACTCACCATGGACATCTGCTCCTCCTTCGGCACCCTGATGAGGTTCTTCATCTTGACCCTGACCATCGGCACGTTCATCCTCAATTTTTTCAGTCTCCTTATTGTCACTACTCGCTTTTCCAATGGATGAAGAATGGACATGCTGGTTTTCCTTCTTGTCTATTATTATGGAGGAAAAAAGTAATAAAAATGTTTACAAGCGTTCTATTTCCTCACCATACAATAACATTTTGAATGAAAATAATGTGCCTCAGTTGTAAGAACTCATGAGACTGAAACAAGGACCAACACAATTTTATACAATAATGATGTGAATACTCCTAAGTATTCAGACATGGCATGCATGAATAGAAGCATCAATTCAGACCATGTGTTAATGTTGATAATATGTAATCTGAATCACAATTACTTGACTCATCATGGACATCTTCTCCTCCTTCGGCACCCTGATGAGGTTCTTTATCTTGACCCTGACCATCGGCACGTTCATCCTCAATTTTTTCATCCTTTTCAATTTCGTCAGTAGCTACAATAATACATGGAGTTCAAGCAATTATCAAAAATAATAGTCTACAATAATGGTGTGAATACTCCGAAGTATTCAAACATGGCATACATGAATAGATCGATCAATTCGTACACATTTCAAATTTGATAATATTACATGTAAATCATAAACATTTAACGTACCTCGTTCAACATCCGTTTCATCAGTTTCAGATAATGTTAGATCGTCAAGAAATGATAAGTCTTGGTTTTTACCGACGTCCGCCTGTCCCTGGTCACTTGTAGATCTTTCCACTAAATCCCCACTACTACCTTCTTCATATTGCCTCACCTCTTCGTCCCACGTCACTTCTACAATGGAATGAATTAAATGAAATAACAATTATATTAAGTATTTCATTACATATGTATCAAAAATAAAGATGTGTTGTAGATGATATGCATATTATTGACGAAACTTAAATTCATTGTGCTTCCATGTAATAAAAGACTTTTAAAAAAATTAATGTACAATGAAATGATTATTTCTACATGGTATGTACTTTCTTTGAATAAAATATATTATAATAAGCAAAGTAGACATACCCTTTTTGACGTCTTTCTTGTTTTCCTTAACAATGGGTGGTAATGTGAGATTACTCTCCCGTTCCAACTCACCTGTTAATATTTAATTTCAAATTACACAAATGATCTCGTAATGCATGTAATTACATTATTTGTTCCATATATTATGATGGACGCAATAGTATAATATATCTATTTTTCAGCTGTATGAAAAGAAATATTTGTTCATACCATGGAGCTCTTTTTGGCGATGTTCCAATCCTTTTTCTCTTCTTGTTCTCCCGAAATTCCAACAGGTTGATTGACCATGGAGGAGCCAGTAGATGGACAATAAGGACTAGACATGCTAACTCCTAGTTTCAAAACATATTAAAAATTAAGTTAGTTTTAGACATGTTAAAAACATTCTCTAATACGGTTTTATGGTAAAATGTAAAGTCCAGTTTGATTAATATTTAACATGATATACCTGATGATGTCGCATACCCCGTTTTGGAAGATTTAAGGGGCACTGGATTCCTTTTCACAGACTTCCTCGTTTGCTTCCCATGTGTTGGAGCTGTAAAATAAAGTAGAAAAGCAAAAAAAAATAAATAATGTTAGTTTTTTTTTGTTTTCAACTTCAGTTAAAAGTGATAACCGAATATAATGTAAAAAAATGGTGTAAAAATCTTACCTTCTTTGATGAGATGGGCAACAAGGTTCCTTACAGCATTGCTTCCCGAAAGGGAAAGAGTTCGGAAATCAATCCAGAATTTTACCTCCTGGCCGACATACGTTACATCACCGTTACCTTTGAGCTGCAAGGGTCGTCTCAGCATGGAAATACCATCTGGGATCATGTCGTTATTGCTGTGTTAGGAAAACATGGCAAAATAGTTTTAAATAAAACTAAAATTAAATAATTCGAAAATGCATGTTGTATGGAAAAAATAATTGTATCCAAAACTTACACAAAAACATAATTTTCGTGAGGGCCGGCAACGAAGACTCGTCCATGGTAAATGTACGAGTATAATGGTAGTACATAAAACACTATGATTAAAAAGCCTTTGTATTATAATATTTCAAACTAGTTACATATTTTGATGAGTTTTATAACATGTAAAATTCGTAAAAGTTAACATATGAAATAAAATACAATAAATTATTTATCTACCTTTTTTAAAATCTACAGGCTCGAGTGGCGACTGTCGAACCTCTCTCATTGTGAAATAGATCTGAAGCGGTTCAAAGGAAAAAACTTTTACATACAACATGTTTGAATACTTATTACTTTTCAAACTGTGTTTGTTTGAATTAATAGATGTATTCCTAAACAAAAAATTATGCCATGTTTCAATAAATAGAACTCTTCAAACATGGTTTGTTTGACGTAATACATGTATTCATACACAAAAGTAATACATTTATTTTATTAAAATTATGAACGATATTATACTTACCGGTGTCTGGTCACCATCCTCAAAATAATATTCGGTCGTAGTAGACATCAAGCTCGACGCCTGCATCGGCATGTCAAATTCCAAAAGCAGACGCTGCTTCGAGTTGCTATCTGCCCTTGAAAGCCACATTGACATGATGATGTTTCCATGATGTTTCAATTTATCTTTTAATTCATTAACTAGCATGGAGATATTTTCATGGTTGGCATAATTTTAGTCCATGACGGCTACTACTTTCCGAATCTCAACATGGCCGTCGATCCATGGAAATTCTTTGTAAAAACAAAGAAGAATAATTAAAAAACTAATCACAACAAAACACGAAATGCACCGAACACATTCACTTAAATACATATTTTATGATTTGTTTTCAAATAACAAATGTACCGAAAACACGATGCAAGTTAAATTGGAATGTAAAAATATAAAATCAATGATACATACATAGATATAAATTTAGAAAAATTCAATAAGGTACTTACGCCGGTCGTGGTACTTAACATTGAAATGTTCAATGCGACCTTTATCCTTTGACGACTGCATCCTGATCAGCTTTTGCTGGTTTTTCAAGTTTTTTGATTTGAAGAATAATTTATAAGTGCGTCCTTTTCTCTCTAAAGTCTTCTCTCTGACTGACCATGCAGAGGGAAAAATGCAGGATCATTCCTACACTGCGAGTTTGAAGTTTATCCAGTAGGTGGAGCGAGAGTTTATTATGGTACGGAGAGAACTGAACATGATTGAAGTGAAGGGTGAAATTTTTTGCATTTACATACCTTGTACTCATATACATGTGCGTACATAGCAATAGGTATGAAAACTAATGACAAGAAATACGTAATAACGCTATTAGGTTGTAATTATTAAAATTATTAATATATTGAAAATAAGAAAATGAAATTAAACATGTAAAATATGTGCTGAGAAGAAAACATGACAGCGTTTGTTCAAGTCATGTTATGTAAATGAAACCTAGTCGTGTGCAAATCTAAACAACAACAACGTAATGTGGTTGTGTCTGAATTGATCGGCCAAATAAAACTTGTGCTGTTTGAATTGTTCAACCAAGTCAAACATAATGTGTATGATTTGAAAGGACTATTCAGAATAATTTGCTAATACTGCACCTTCATATTGCTTATTTTTAAATGCTTTGTTTAATTTTATGTCAACGAAATACTAAATAATATTTGTTCCTACTGTTATAAATATGTAATAAATAATAAAAAACATCGTTCATAAAATACGCATGCTAAATCCTAATAATCCAATCATAAACTACAGGAATAAATACATGCATAATATAGTTCATCATTAATATTTTGATAATAAGTAGAAATAAAGAATTCATGTGTAAGAACAGTAGAAAAAGAAATGAATACTTGTAAAAATACGAATCAGGTCATCATGACACTTTATGAAGTGTCGTCAAAATGAAAATGCTGTTAATTACTTGCTAGCTTTTTTAACATGTTTACCACCTCCAGTATTTGCCTTGGCTTTCTTTGAGGTTCCAGATTCCTCAGATGCCGATGTAGATGTAGATTCGTCTTCCTGTCGACCATGTTTAACTCTCTTTGACGCTGGTCTTCCACGGGGTTTTGCTGGAGGCGTTTTAGATGAGGATGCTTTTGTGGAAGATTTATCTCCACTTTCTGTTTCTTTATCACCTTCTTCTGTCTCTTGCACCGCCCTCGGTCTTTTGACCTTCTTCTGGAATGATTAGACAACTGGAGTGTCATGGCCCTCTAAGATCACAACATAAAAAACATTGGAATAAATATCATTTAGCAAATACGGTAGGAAGTATATAATAATTTAATATACATATATGCCTTAAAAACTTAAATAACATAAATGTTGTGAAATAAAATTACAGTTTCCAGTTGACCAGCATGTTTTCTTATACATGTCCGTAGGCATGGAAGCAGCTGCTACTGGATCATGTTCGAAGGGAATTTTATGTGATTTCTTGTTCTTGATATCACAGTCAATCATGCTGGGTGCAATAACGCATCCTAGTTCGACGAAAGCCATCTCCATGAGAATATGATTATTTAGAGGATTAGGAGTCCCATATGATGTTCCATTGACAACATCTGTACGAGCCTTTTTGAGCAGGTCATCCCAACCCGGGAATTCAAAGATCTAGAATTTCAAAAAGAATAGAAGATGCAATTGAATTACTTTTTTAATCATGTTTTAAATCTAGGAATATTGTTTACTCATGTGCATTTGTTAGTAATCGTAACAATGTTAATAATAATAACAACAATGTGTAATATCTCACCGCAGAAAGTTTCCCACTATGATCAACAGATAATTGATGATTTTCAAGATCCCTCGGAACATTTTTTGTAATTACACATCCGGTGTAATTACATTCATTCTTGTTGTATCCAATGCAATGTTGATCATAGAAATGATGCGTTAAAGCTGTAAAATGGGGAAGATAGAGGAGGTGGACATTTGCTACTCATGACGAAGTTGTTTGAGTAGGTGGTTGTGAGCCATCTTGACTGGATGACTTTTCTCCATCTTTTTCATCTGTCCATGTGTTCATCATCATTTGATTTGTGGTCGTCTTCACTATTTGATTCATGGTCGTCATCCTTTTCTTTCCCCTTCTTCACATCAACTTTGTCAAGCTCGAAAGCAGGTGAGCACATGGAACAAAATTCATCAGATGTTTTGGAGTATTTGTCATTGACTTGTTGGTCCAGAGACATGAGTTTGGCATTGACATCATTTATTAGGCGGTAGTCTCCGACAGTTGAAAATTGACGATTCATGAAAAGGTCATTATTGACAACTTTAGTGAAGCAATTATCCATCACCTGGCTAGCAAGTAACCCAATTTCTTCTTTAACAGATGATTTACTTGCAGAGATGGCATGAAATTTTTTCTCGGCCAAAGTTCGAACCATATCCACAACAACTGCTACGGCAGATTCTAATGTTGATGTATCCACATCAGCAACTTCCTCTGGCTCTTTTTCGTCGACTTGTACTTCCGTTTTCTTTTTTGATTTTTTACCCCTCTTCTTCGATTCCGGATCCAGGGACCTACAATACATGTACAGAATTGATTGAAGTATGCGTATTTAAAATTGAACATAATTAAATTATAAAGAAACGGAAATATTTATACACTTTGATGCATTTTATTTTCTACTATCGTACATACTCGAATGCATGATCTCCTTTAGCAGAGTAAAATTGGCCATGAGGGAACTTGTACCATGTTATGTTTGTTTGTTCATCAACTCTAGTGTCATAGTCAAAAGTGAATGCTTCATTTTCACAAGAAAGACGAAATGAAAAATCCATCATATTTGGGGCTGGATGTCCATTTTCATTGGCGTCAAACAATTCAAATTCTCCCACAATAACTTGTGCATCTTTCGGGCATCCACTTTTTCGTCGCAATGAACTAAACTCCAACATGGCTTTAGCTTCGAACTGTAAAATTTTTTCAAAAATTAAGAATAATGGCAGCATGTATATGTAGTACGTTAGGTAATAAAACTTTGCATGATTTGGTACATAGCGACCAACGATTATGTAAAAACTACAAATGCAAATAAATCATGTTTTGATGACTTACTTGATCCAATGCCAAAACATGATCTTTGACTCTCTCCAAAGTCCAATCTCCCGGATATACAAAATGTCTCGGAAAATATGTTGCAGTCCCGTATGTATCGGAATCGATTGCAACGACACACAACATGATGTTAGCATGGATGAAGAGCATGAAATTACTCAAGCAGAATATGATGCCCTGATAAACAACACACACAATAAAATATTACAGTGCTCCGTAAGTCATGTTCTTAATTTGTCTTATTTACATTACATGATATTATATTAAAACAATTTAACCATTTTTCATGAGTTGTACACATAGTAAATGTGTATTTGGGTTTTTAAATTTTAAAGGAGTTTTTGGAACATGAAGAAGATCAAGTTTATTACTTCTGTCCCCTATGCGATCCCAAGGATCCAGATTTACAAGAACTTTATACTATATACACTGCTGATGGTCCCATGGGACGCCATTTGAAAAAAAATTGTCCACTCCGTGTTAACATGGATAGTTTCCGGAATCAAGAACCATTGGCGAAACATTGCAGGGTCTATGGTCCTTCCCTGCAACTTGCCAAGTTAAAAGTGGAAGTATTCAACTTGTCACACATGGAGATGTTCAGGTGCAGAATTGGTACATGTACAGCATCTTATACAACGAGCTCTTCAAGAAATGTTCACGAAAAAACTGCGCATGAAAAACTTTTCCAGTTATCATGTGTTTTGTGTAAGCAAAAGTTTAGTAAGAAAAGTATGATGACCAGACACCTATTAAATGTTCATGCATACGACCAGGAAATCATTGACCGCCTTGCCCTGTTAAAGAAATGTGAAATAAAGTGTACAGAAGAATATGAAGAAGCTAAGAAGAATGGAACCGAAGTCCGCCACCCCGAGTTTCCCTGTGACATTTGTCAGAAGACATACAAGCAGTTCTATTACTTGGCAACCCACAAAATCAACAAGCATGAAAATCCCAAAACATTCTTATGTCGACAACCTGGCTGCAATCTGGAGTTTCAAAATGAAGATAACCTTAAGAAACATGCCCTGGAAGAACATGAAAAGAAACCATACATTTGTAATCTGGGGAATTCTTGTGAAGTATCGTACATGTATTACAGAGGTCTACTCCGACATCAAAGAGAATCTTCTATCCATGGAAATGCTCTACTGCGATGTTTCGTTTGTGGAGCTTCATTCAATTCCAAAACAGGTCTTGCAAAACACATGAACCTTCCTAAATGTCCATTCCACAAGAGGCTGCCTTATCGTTGTGAAAATTGTAACAAAAAGTACATGCTCCCAGCGTATCTGAAGAAGCATATGGATAGATGTGAAGGTCGTGACATGAACGTGAATCCGTTAACAGTAAGTACTTACTCTGAAAAAATGTTAAAATAAGAATTCAAGTTTAAATTCCACATGTACTCATATAGTTATTCATGTCACTTTATTCACATAAACTTGCTTGTTTGTGTTAGGATGAGCAGGTTGCTGAGGTCAATGGGTGGAAAGATGAACTGACAAGTCTAATCAAAGATGATAACAAGAAGAACCCGGGACATGAAAACCACCTTTCACAGTGTAAGTTTTTTTATCATTTTCATGACGTGTTCAAAATAATTAAACTGTATGCAGTGTGTATAAAAATGAAAGGTTTGAAATGTTGTTGCTGATACTAAAAGACATGATTTATTTATTTCAGTTAAGATAGTGCTATCCCCGTTTAATAATCCCGAGAAATCAAAGGCCGTCATGATAACTTCAGCGCCAACACCTTTTCATCATGTCCGAAAACTGCTCCACACCATGAGCAAAAAGGCAATCTGTACATCGTTGCACCAATATTTTTTTGGATTTGTAAGAATGATACTACCTTTTATATAAATACATGCATTATATTAGGAGATGAAAGAAATTCAACCAGAGAAAGAAAGATGGGTACCTATCCCCTACTTGGGGAAAGTGTCGAATCAAGTAGCCGGGGTCATGCGGCGAATAATGAAATGCAAGGTATGCTTTATTCCTGGAATGAAGATTAGCCGCCTTCTCGCCAGCGTAAAAGACAAAGAGGAACTTCCTCCCCCAGGTGGATATGAAATAGTATGCAAAGGTGACGGCGTCACCCCATGTCCAGCCAAATACTATGGCCGAACCCAACTTCCATGGACCGTCAGAGTGGGACAACACGAAGCAGATGTGGCAAACCACAGCCACACTTCCCCGATTTTTGACCACATCGCTAAGAGCGATTTTAGCCACTCAATCGACTGGAGCAACTCCAGGCTAATTTTTAAGGAGCGGGCCCTTATGCCACAGGCTATAAAAGAAGGACTTGTCATCCAGCAACAACAACGAGCTGGTGCAACCCTCATGAACAGAGATCCCGGATACGTCCTTAGTGGCGAATGGAAATGAATTGTACCAGAAGTTGCCATAGCAACACTACAAACTTATGTCCCAAAAAACAAAGCGACATTTGTAAATAGGTATAACTTTCGACGTAGACATAAGGAGTGAATTAGACTAAATATCTCATTCTATTTTTGCCTGAAGAAGGGTACGGACCTTGTTGTAGACAAAACGTTTAGCCGCCATGATGGAAGAGCAAAATAAGAACTAATTAGGCCTGCACATTAGTATATGACATTTCCATAGCAACGTTTCATTATTTATTTCAGAAGGCCATATGCAGTTATTAAAACATTTGAGTTAAAGGACATTTGTATTTTTTGAAGGCCATATTCAGATTTTTTGGAATTTTCGCACAATTATCAAGTCCAAACAAATGAAATTCCACGAGCCCCACCGGGAGAAATATCGATTTTTCTTAAGAGTCTCTGCTTCATTCAAATGCATGTAGAATAGCATAAACGCAAAGGAAATTTACCCCGATGGCGTCACAATAATTGTAGGATGCCACCACCTGAAACTACACTTAAAATTTAACATTGGTAATATGCCAAATTCTGTAGTTTGTCGAATTTTCCTACCCACTACAGTGTTGCAGATGCAGAAAAAGAAAGTCAATATCAAACATTGAGCCTGCATTCTACTTTATTTCTCGAGTCCTCGGTTGTATTAAAACATCCGCAAAGTTTTTGGAACGAATTTTGCGCAGTCTTATTGATAGTGTATGGATAATCTAGACATACATTTGCTTGCATCTCTTTTACCAATTTTCATCGGGGCCCACTTATCGATTTTTGGAGCCCATTTGTCGATTTTTGGGGTCCTTTTGTATGGGGCCCATATTAAAACGTAATTGGGGCCCATTTGTCGAAAAGTGGGGCCCGTTACATATTTATACCCTTCAACGAATTTAAGCTGTTGTATTCTTGTACCGAGGTAGATTTTATGACACCCAACACACAGTGGGAAATTG
>JAQIVE010005957.1:0-12147 GCA_034698285.1 Sminthurinus bimaculatus | reverse complement strand
AAGTACAAGCTCGCTCGCTCACCGTTCGCAGACCGCTCACACTGTCCTGCGTTCTCCTTTCAACGAGACACTCTGTATGTATGTATGTATGTACAAAAGAATAAAAACGAATCTATGTATTTTACGGTAATTCCATGTGGCGTGCTCCGATCACTGATATACCCTGAAATCGTGTTTAAGTATATATTGCACAAAATTTTTACTCATCGTAAGAAGAATAATAAATAGTTTATCATGAAATTTTTAAAGGGTCTTTTATCAGATTTTCGGTACAATGAACAATATGCATGTAGTCATAGGTTCGTACTTCGTGTTGCATTGTCTGGATAGCTTTCTCATATTATAAGATAAAGTAATTGCACGGCTTGCAAAACTCTTAGCCTTGCATCAATTGCATATTGAGAATACTCAGTATAGTCGCAAACACAGCACACGAGGATTGGATTCTTATGAACTCTCCATCATATGAATAAGGAATATGAACAAGGAATGTCTGTACAAAGGATGGTATAAAATAATACAGATATTTAATATCCATAGTACGTACATCGTACATACTACATACATACAAGCCCAAGAATAGATAGAGGAATGTATTAAAATTGGAAATCGAGCCAGCGGTTGCGGCGGAAGTTTGTTCAAGAACTTAATTAAACTCTTAGGCAAGAGAACGAATGGAATGTAACCAATATATTTATGTATATTATTGTAGACCGACAGAGATACCCGTACACCGCGTATACGTATGTATAGTTATGTATGCATGAAGTCTTTGTCTTTGCACAATCTCGGCATGTATCTAGTTAATACGAAAATGTGTCTTTTACATTATACATCACATTTATGTATCATGTACGTCTGTGAGACTGAAAGTCCACTGTAAAATGTATTACACGTTGTTCGTTAGATGAAGGCGATCTCAATACACAAAACATATCTGCGTAGTATGCATTGTACACAGTAAATTTATAGAGAGCGGCATTATTTTTACATTTATTATTGACATAGTTAAGGGGTATCGGATGTAGTTTTCATAAATGATGAATGAAGTCGGAAAATTAAGCTGTGTAAACTATCTGCGAGTGTCGATAGCGATAGTTTCAAGTGCAAAGCCTAATATATTATGTGCTTTCATGCAGTTTGCAGCTCAAGGGAGGTGCAGTTGTTTTTGTTTGTCGTGTTGTATTACAAGGAAATTCTAGAGACAAAATTCGAGTGCAAAGTTTCCCAGAAAATAGATGCATAAATTTATGGGTAAACTAACTGGGTACGGTATACGTACATAGATGTACGTATAGATATAGCTAGCAAGTCACAATCTCGGTCACTTGATAGCATGCAGATATCTCGTGCGGATGGAATTATGGGAAGCTTCCTATGTTGCTAGGTTTCCATTTTCTATTCATGGGATAGAGATTTATAATTTTAAATCAAAGGGAACATTTATTGTAGATATATACATACATGTATGTAAAATATAGCACAGAATACTGACTGATGAAGAATATTTTGTTTCCATTCATTGAACAGGATCAGTGCAAAAGAAACGGACTGAAAAGCGCCCCAAAGAGCCTCGAGGATGAGCCAGTGCTGTTGTCCCCAGGCGATGCTTCGACAGGAAGTAATAAGAAGCCGGCTAGTCGATTCACCATCTGTAAAGTACACAAAGCGTCCAGGAAGAAGAGAGAAAAGAGCTCCGCTAAAAGGGAACGAAAGGCGACCAAAACACTGGCCATTGTATTAGGTAAGTTTATTTGCTGTTTCGCTAACGAGACGAAACTCACAACCAGTAGCTATAATAAAATGATAAATACACATTATGTAAAAGATGAACAAGAAGCATTGGTCAAAAACTGTACATTGTACATACTATTGTGAAATATCAACGCCCTTTTTTCCTTTCTTATATATCATATAAAACATGGGATCACCTTTCAGTTTGATTCCTTGAATTAAAATTGCTTATGCTGTTGCCAAGTATACTGTATTTTGCACAAACTTCTATACTTGTGTATGCTATACATTTTTTACATATGCATTTGCTTATGTATAAATGCATGGTGTGATATTACGTTGTATATTATTCGTACAGTAGTTACCTAAAATATTGTGGTATCACACCCTATATAATTAAGTAATTAGGGTGAGTTCAGTGGTGGAAACTGTAGACACAGGTATACTCTGTGTCAATTTTCCCATAATGTTAATAATATACACGTGCTGACCTTGCACGTGTAAAAAACAGTCAAAATGTTTACTTTTCACGCGTTTCCTACATACATAGATGCGTGAGGGGTGTTTTATTACTTTCTCTCCAAGAGTAAGTAATGCAACCTTCATACACATAGCAAACACAGTACAGTAGATACACAATAAAAAGGATGGTAGATTGCTCACAATTCACAATGTTCATCTAATGTTTGTGTGAGAGCTGGAGTATGATTATTATGATTTATATTATGACACTAAAACATGATGATGATGATGTTTCCCTTTACTTTTGTAATTTAGGTTTGTTTCTTGCGTGCTGGCTACCGTTTTTCACCTGCAATATCATGGACGCAATTTGCTCCGTACTTTCGAAAAATTGTAGCCCTGGCTTAGGTCTCTTCCTCACGACAACATGGCTGGGTTATATAAATAGCTGCTTGGTACGTTTGTTTTTTATTTAAATTCTCATCCTCATTCCCATTAATCTGATGTAATTTAATCATAAAGTTATGGAACGCATATGTTACGTTCGTGAATGAGACTATTGTAGATATAACTTTTAATTTTGTCACTCTTTTATAGAATCCTGTGATCTACACCATCTTTAATCCGGAATTCAGGAAAGCTTTTAAGAAGATCATGGGAATGACAACGTAATCATCATCGATATTTTAAGCAGACGTCCATAGTCAATTTTACTATCCTACACCAAAAATTAAATCAAAATACTACTATATATTTTGCTATATGGCAGCAAAATCCTTAAACGGAGACACGAAACTGAAGCTATACAAAATAAACGATGTAAATACGTATTTCAAAAAAAATTCCCGTCATCATTTTTCTTGGAACAGTTAAAAAGTAATGATCCACCCAAGTACACATTAGTGCGTAAAGTATGTATAATGTATAGGTATATTGTATATTTTAGCAAGTATACTGATAATAACCATCGTTGTTGAAATATTTCTTTTCCAACCTAACGTGGTTATGATAAAGAAGGCATCGTATGAAGTAAATATTAAATAAGTTTAAAAATCTAAATCTATTACATAAGACATACATGAATTAAATATTTTGAACTCGCCGTATAGTATAATTTTTATATATAACTTGTATATATGTGTATCTTACAATTGTTGCCGTGACCTGATAAAAACATGATATATGTAATAAAATAATACGTAATGTAATGATAAGCGCATACATAGATTGTATCTGTTACTAAATACTACAATGTTACTTCTAAATACCTATGTATAATGTATGATAAATTAAAAGCTATAATATGTTCAAGGTTAGGCTAGTAATGTCTTGTATATTAATTGAGAGAAAGTGGGAGAAAGTTGATGAGTGAAAGGATCAAGTACAGTATTTGTAAAAACTACTATTATTTAAGTACATAATACAAATTACACACTATAAAGCTTAGATAGTATTTTACTAAACAATATAAACCCATGTATTACCAGCCCGCTTCATTGATGTCTACCACATTAAATACTATACTGTACGTAATAAAATGGCTGATAATCAAGTTAACTTTAAGCTACAAACAAATTTGTATGTTAAGCATACCAATAACTTAAATACGCCAATTTAATGTTATGTATCTTCATTATTGTTATTCATTACGATATGACTTGTTATAAATGTACACTTATATTACACATACTGATAACAACTACTATGATAAGTTACAAACAATAAATATTATAAGTCATTTATTTAAAGTTAAAGTTAATATATATCGATATGTTGACAATGACGCTGGTTCGAGATTTGTAATGTAAGGTTTCTTAGCACATACCTAGTGAAGTAAAACTAGAAATGTGAAAGGAGCATATACCTAATACCTAATGTGTACATAATGTAAGATTGCAACTGACAATTATAATAACTAATATGATATTGAGTATATGAAAGCAGAAATACCTCGTGCTAAAATACATGGCATAAGATGAAAGTAAAGAAATAAATGAGAGGGTTGGATATATTTCGAATGCATTTTTTAAATTGTTGTTGAAAATGATACGTTGTGATCTAATTACTATAAAGTATTTAATTATGAGGTTGATGAGTGTGCTTGAAAATAAACTATGTTAAGGGAAAGCTGTATTACGTGTGTATGTACTTGGTGATAATAACCATTATTATATTATGTACGTACATCACCATACATACATACACACTACACACGGTGTTTATAAGTACTAATACTTGTATATTAGAGTATGTGTAAGGAATAACTGGTATATTTAGCGATATGACTATGACTATCAAATTTGCATGAAACCTTAGATCCTGTTTTTTTGCTCTTTATATTTTTTAAAAAATTTTTTTCATTTATATTTTCTACTCCAAGCTCGTCATATTTTGCTAGAACACTTTAATCATGTCCTGGAGAATGGGTAATATTCTACTAATTTTATTCAATTTTGTGAATTATGGTCTTATTAAAAAAGTGCCCCTTTTAAAGACCATAATTGACTAAAATGAAATGCATTTTAATCCTTGTTTGGATTTTGTTAGAGATCGTTGACCCCCCAAAAAAGTTAAAAACGTTTCTTGCTGAAGTAGGTACGTGTAAACATTATGGAGAGGAATCACTGCTTAGTAATCAGTGATTACTGATGTAAACCAATCAACTGTAAATGATATTATAAATATAAACAAACACACTAAAACTATGAAGTAAAAGATAGCGCTTCAGCTTTCATAAAAAAATATGAAAAAAAGTCGTTACTAATTATTACCAAATAGAATATGCAAGATAACTGTATAATAATATAATGTATAGATTACTAAAAAATTAAAACGTATGATTTTAGACGGTAGAAAAAATGTTTCAAATGAATGTGATTATATATTTACATATTTCCGGTGTTCTGGAACTCGATATTATGTGCATATATCGAGTATGTTTAAAAATTTTAAACAATCGTTATTGTCTCTATCTTTACATTTAATTTAATTATACAAACTGTATGACGAGCTAAAACAAGCAAATTATTACACTACAAAACTATGCTGTTGATATAATAATACCCATCATGGCCAGATATAATTAAGGTACCTACAATCAACAACTATTGAAAAAAAAACAGTAACTTAAAAACCTAAACACACACAAAATATCACAATGTTGAGTACCTCAATTAAATACTAAATACGTTAAATACCACTGCTGTACTAAATACTATATGTAACTACATACACCCACACAAAAACATGACATGCATCAAAAAGTATGTAGAGGAGCTACCGTACGTGATTTCTATTTAAAAGATAACATACTATACTATATATGATGGAAAGCTATATACTACCTATTATTAAATGTCTGAAAAATCAAGTCAATAAACCAAAATGGAAATTTAAATATTATTATGTATGTTCACACCCCACAGGAATGATCTTAAATCTTCATTGAAATTTTTGCATATATACCTACTTTCAATTCTAGCCGAATTGCATTGAAATTTGAAATATCAATAAAATATCAATCTGAAAATGATGAAATCCTTTTAAACATACTCACATGTTCTCATTATTACATATACTTAGATATGTATGTAAGTAGTAGGTACATATATGCATGTGTACATTATACATTATGGTTCGTCTTGTGACAAGAAAATGTGAGCTGGAGAAACAAGACTTTCAATCGATTGACAACAGTCGATACCATTTCATATTAAATATGTACCTACTTGTCATATTTTCATAAAAATGCTGTGCAACAAATTAGTGCTTCGCATAAAATACGCGTACGACGCATTGCTTTATTTATTTGATTTTCAACTTTTTTAATCAAGAATTATCCATTTATATGTATAATTTTGTATGTAACACGTTTTACCTTTTTTGAAGAGCGTTTTAACATCAACAATGATTTAAGTACATTAACATATTGACTGATTTCTATTTAAAGGTTTAAGTTTTCTCGCACACTAATTAATGTATGTATTTGTGTATATTACTTAAATATTTAAGCTACAATTTTTGTGATGTACTATGTTTAGCGTTCATAGTTAATATATTTCATAGTTAACGATCAATCTTTAATGTCTAATAACAAGAATGTCTCTACAACGCGTTCTACGCAACACAAAAAAACAAAGAAAAACAATGAGACTAATCATACGCACAGTGACAACAAATGTGCACATAATTAACTACATATTCCACATTTGATGAACACTTCTTGCCGTTCTAAGATCCTTGCGCCTAGTTACTATCTGCAAACGGATGCCTTTTCTGACTAAAATTGGCGTTTACATTAGGAATCAAATGCAGTTAAAAATGGAACAGACGGGGTAACATATAAGTTAGGACAAAAAATGTTTCAAAAACTATTATGGAATTTTTAAAACAGTCGACATGGCCCGTATTATGTCAATATCTCTGCATTTTATGCAGAAAATCAGGAAAAGATAGTTACTGCACGGGGCACCGATGACGTTTAAAGAATAAAAAACAAATTGAAGTGTAGGTATTTTACGGTTTTCATAACCTAGTTAGTTATTTATTTAGTAAAAATGGAGGTAAATTTGGTACATTATGAAGTGGAGTTCGACAGTAATCGAAGTTGTGTGTACGATTTCAGCCTATTTTCACATTTTTATAGGGTAGATCTTGTGTCTATCTATTTGTGTACAATATTATACAACAAAGATTACATAAGCACATATACATAAAATATATTGTACTTTTATATTATGCAGCTCCTTTGGCAGTGTATTTAAAGAACCTACTTGTTTTGTATTGTGTATCGCAGGTATATTTATAGTTTATAGTGCATAGCTTACGTACATCTTGCAGCATAATAGTGTCTACCTCTTTTTTTAAAGCTGCAACGAATCGTACTGTACACTTCTAGTAGTAATATTAGGCATTCTTCCGAAACACAAGACAACGAGAATCAAAAGACTATGTAGGACAATAAACTTAAACGAGGTCTATTTTCACTATCACTAGCTTCACGATCAAACTCAACCAATTCATATTTATTTTTTAATAAACTATAATTTAATAGGTAACAACATTATCATAAAGGCTTAAGATTTCAAATGATAGAGCATACTATACTTGTACGGTCATCATGTTATACTCTTTCTGTATTAATTTTATATCATTATCTTACCTTTGTAAGTCTGTGTATGTTTGAGTTTCACAACAAAAAAAACAACAGCAACTGCTTTTGAATAATTATTTATAGTCTTATAATAACAATAATAAGTACTATCGGAAATAAAATACCAATAATATACTTAGTGCATGATCTACATGCAATTACTACAGCTGGAGATGGTATATCATACATATTTATGTACTGAATTAAATTCTACTGTCGCAAAATTCCAACTTGAATCTATATATATAAACCATAGTAGACGTAGTAGATCATCATTAAAAAATATGCGTATTGTATAATATACATTACACACATTTTTGTAATATTTAGAAGCCTAATATGTAATATGTATTCAGCTTTCCGTTGCTCATCATTAATATTAAATAGGTACTTTTGTCATTTACATGTAAGTAAATATTCTACACTCGCACATGTTTGCGCAAGCCGCTTTTCTTGTATTTTCGCTTATATGCTATTGGTCAGAATATTTACAGAATTTCACACGCCGTGTAAGGAATAAATTAAACTACATACCATAAATAATTTAAATAAACAATAATTCTCACTATTGGTATTATGGCTGTTGAAAAAAGAAAAAGAGCTAGATAGAAACGCTTATTTTACTATTGTAATGCTATGTGCGAGGACGAAGAAAATAATTGTCTGCTTTCACAGCAGTAACAATTGAATAATATATTTCAACAATTACTACTATTGTTGATCATGAGAGGTGATTCATTAAATGCAAATTGAAAATCGAAACGGGACTTTAAAAGCATTCCTTATGCTTTTTATGCTTTTATAATACTATACATACTGCAAACGATTAACAAACAAGAGGAGGAAAAGGGAAAGAAATTTTGCTTACTTCGTTTCATAAGATTCCATTTACTCAATAAAATGATCTTCACTAATTTTTGTCTTAAGATGGTCTTCTTTGTTGCTGTTGCTATATTATTTTTCCTGCTTTATCATGTTTATAAACACCAATGAAAAGTACAATCATGACTTCCGATTCAATAATATATATTGTTATTCTTTATTTGATCTTCCTACACCGTTTATGTTATTTTCTGCTCTTCTCACTTCCATGTATATATTATATATTATATTTATATAATATATATTTTAGGACATCTTTAAAGCTCAAGCAGCATGTTTCTTGGATCTTCAACTGAACTCTTGATTTTCTTGAGAAATGTGACAGCTTCACGCCCATCAATCAATCGATGGTCATATGTCAACGCAACATACATCATGGGTTTTATTACAACCTGGAATTGAAAGCAGATAAAATGGCAAACATCAAAACATGTTTTTACACGCACAATCTATTTCGAGTCCATGTTATTATTATAGAACAATGTAATGATAAATGATGATTCTGAATTTCCGAGGATAACCGTGTATACTGAAATAAAGCTATTACCCGCTCGTAAAAATGCAAGAACAAACAGGATGTAGGAGTAATTTTCTGAGATTAAAAGCTACACTGTATCTGCTACAGTAATTGTTTGACGAATAAGAAGAAAATAGAAAAGCACTTACTTGACCATTACGAGCCACTGGACGCTCAACAATAGCGTGCATACCGAGAATAGCAGACTGTGGTGGATTAATGATCGGAGTTCCGTAAAGTGATCCAAAAACACCACCATTTGAAATAGTGAAAGTACCACCATCCATATCCTCTACAGCTAGATTTCCTAAACGAGCTTTCTCTCCAAGTGCTGCCATTCCTTTCTCAATATCTGCATAGCTCATAGTTTCGACATTACGAAGTACAGGAACTACCAGACCCTGAAGAGAACAGGAAGAAAAACGAAAAATATTTACAACTTGTCACAAAGAACAGATCTGTACATGCGCATTATCAAACGAAGTGATATATGCTATTCATAAATTATGATGTTATTGGCAGTTGACAAAAAAAATCCATGAAACGGCGGAACGAGCATGAGACAATATTGTTGTTATTGTTGTTGTTTATGCTGCTCAATTCCAAAACCACAAACATAATCATTCATAGTTTTACATGCCGTTTTACTATAAACTACAAATAATGACTCTTAAACTTGGAATTATGAGCGCTACTTTTAGATATTTTATATTTTTGTCATTATAGTGAAACAATTAAACACAAATTCTAAAAAATGTTAAAGATGGCGCATTAATAATAATCACCTTTGGAGTTGCAACAGCAACTGAAATATCCACGTAGTCACGATAGACAATATCGTTGGCATCAATGACAGCGTTAACGACAGGTTGATCTTGTAAAGCGTATGCTGAGGCTCGAACAAAAGCACTCATAAACCCAAGCTTTATACCGTGACGCTTTGTAAAAGCTTCTCCATGCTGCTTTCTCATTTCCATAATGTTACTGTCACAGAGGAAAATAAAATAAATGAGCATATGAAATGTGAATCACCATCATACTATTGTAGTCATATTATTATGACTACAAACATGACAACATGACAAATGTACCGACACCAAGGTGAGCAAAAGAAAGTAATAATTGCATCATAGTCACTATGATAATAAATAGCAATAATTATTATACTTTATACTATTCAAAATTTTTGAGAGATTCAGAATAAAAGGTACCTAAACCAATGTAAGACTAAAAATGAATTACCTCATATCAATTTCATTAAAAGTTGTCAACATGGCATTAGTGTTTTGGGCATCCTTCAAACGTTGAGCGATTCTTAGACGCATACGATTCATTTTAACTCGTTGTTCCGATCTTGTACCTGTTATTTCTTTCGTTGGATCAGCAGGAGGCACCTATTAACAATTTTGTTCATATTATTATATCCAGAATCCAGATGTCATAAGTAAAATACTATTTTTTGTTCAAATAGGTAAATTGCTATAATATTTTATAAGATATGATTATTAATTATCAATTACTTTGACTGTAGCTGATGCCATTGGAGGTGGTTGTCTTGGAGCAGCTGGTGCAGCCTCTCTTGGTTTTGAAGGCTTTGGTGGTTGAGGAGGAGGTGAAGAAGGAGGCGGGGCTGATTTTTGTTGTTGTGGAGGGGGAGATTGTTTTTCCTGAGCAGGTGGTGGTGGTGGTGCTGGGGCAGCTTTTTCTTTAGGAGGTGGTGGAGGAGTAGCTTCTTTAGGAGCGTCAGCAGATTTTGCAGGCGCATCACCGGTTATCTTAATTTTAAATAATTGTTGTCCAGGTTTTACTGTTGTTCCATCCGCAACTAAAAGTTCTTCAATTATTCCATTACCAGGAGCAGGAACTGGTATAGATGTCTACAAAATGTCATTCATTAAACATTAAATAGAAAACGTTAATTTTGTAATTTAAGATACTTATGATGGCAACATTGTTTGGTTAAACTTTAAATGACCCAGATACTGATACTGAGCATGATAAATACAAACACATGCTAACCTTATCAGTTTCGATTTCGCATACAGTTTCATCTACACCAACCGAGTCTCCAACAGCTAAAAACAAAAACATAGAATCAATGAATTGCATAATATACACATAGTTTATGGATGCTTACTTACAACCATACATATTCATTATTCATATGCAATAGCAACAATTAATACTACTTATTATAGGTTGCTAATACTTAGCAAGACTTTAATTAAAACTTACCCTTTTCCCACCTCACATCTCCTTCACTAATTGAATCCGCAAAAGGAGGGACATTTACTACTTTAACTTCGCTTCCATAAGTTGTAGAAATACGGAAACATCTTGTTATGATGGTTTCACCCCCAGAAAATGAATTTCTTCTCAGAAGAATAGGTCTAAATCAACATTCAAAATTATGTCTATTTTTATGCATATTATTATATTATATACGGTCATGTAATTACTTATCGTTAGCGTTGTATCATCATCATCATTGCACATTGTGATATATATATGTATAAAACAAAGTTGATAGAAACATGATTTCCAAACAGATCCTAACATAAAATTTATATACGCATGCTATAAACTATTATTTTGCTATATCATTTATGTTATTTTATCTTACGACGATGATCCCGATGAAACTTGGGATAGCAGTACCGGCCGACGATATATTCTTCCTGCAGCTTGTGATAATTGTCGACTACATTTTACGTTAACTAATTCCAAGCACTAAATATGTAAAGGAAAAAGGAGAAACAGAATTGCACCATGATTAATTATATATAAAAAAACCTTGCTATAAAGTTTTAACCGCATATCGTATAATATCAGTTATAAATATGTGCGTAGTATATAAATGTATAATAAATGTACAAAAAGTGATGGTCAAAGGTGACTGTAGCTATTGCACAATTTACATAAAAAATCTTTAAACTTTTAAACCTTACTTGACTAATGTACTTTTGACTCCCACGTCCAGATATCTTAAGCATTTTAAATTATGTTTTTTAATAAGTTATGAAAGTACTTGGAGGACTTGTTTTTAAAATGAATAAAATATATTTCTTTAAGTAACTCCTTTTTCAAAGGTTCAGGGTACCGTGTTAATATTAAATGTATGTTTGTACAATATTAAAGTATGTTCTCTCTCTCCCTCGGTTTTTACAGCCTCCGCCTTCACAAGACTTTAAAATTAAGTTTAAATTGAATATTAGTTAAGTGTCATTGTTATATGGACACACACATACAAATAAACTACGGATAAAACTTATCCGCAAATGAGATTTTGTTAAATAGTTATTAATCGTACGGCTATTCCTAATACTAGATTACCAATACAGAGATAAACTACTCCAGGGTTCCCGCTGTCCCATTTCTGATTTTAGTATGTATATGAATC
>JAQIVE010005956.1:0-12148 GCA_034698285.1 Sminthurinus bimaculatus | reverse complement strand
TCGTTTTTGTAAGTTCATGTAAAAATTTTCAGTGGCGCTGAACAATCTTACGGAATCCAACTGGACATACTTTATTTTAGCCAGTTGAACTTGAATCTTGCTTGTAAGAAAAGTATCGTTCGATTTTTCCTTTAAACACCTGAAACAATAACAAAATTGCTAAAAATTGATGAAGTGAATAATTTTTGTTTTTTTACATCATTGACGAAATTAAGTACAAGGAGTTATAGCGAATTCTATATGCAAAATTCATAATATTTTTTTCGTGGAAAGAAGCGAAAGAGAAGACTGCGAAAAAAAATATTTTAATTGACCTTTTTGAAAGCCACCAACGGTTTCCTCCATATGCGAGCTAAGCTTGGTTCATATGTATAGAAGAAAGCCCTGGCGTAAGTGTTCTTTTTCCTCTATTGTGTACATATGTACCTATGTATTTGTAACCTATTTGTATACATTATGATACAAAATATGAAGTTTTATTGCGCAAACACACAGCTGGAAACGCAGAAAGGTCTTTGCTGTATGAAGGTAGCAAATATAATTCAATTACTTAGGTCAGACTAAATGTATGATAATATACATAGCTGGACAAGTGTGTTCTTTTGGTGCGAAGAAGCGCACAAGGAACTATTTTGATATTTTCTTATGAACATTTAACCTATTAGAACAAAAGTGCACAACATGCATGTAAAATGTAAAGCATGTAGTTTTAACATGGGTACATAAGACCTGTTTGTTTGTTTGCCTTTTGGTCTTCGCAGATAAATAATATGTCAACAGTTGCGAAAGAAGGAAGCTCATTAGTCCCAGCTTAATTTGTATAATAATATCCGTGCATGCATGATATACGTACAAAATATAAAGTATGAAATTTTGATCTTTTCTATCCTTGTAGACTGAATTGACAATTGAAGAGTGTGATCAAGTTAGTGATGGTATACTTCTCCTCCGAAATATCCTCCACATTTCCATTAAAGGTACGACATGAACTTTAGTCTTTTATACATTCAACGCTGTTAATTTTTTTTTTGCCAAACTTCCTTTAGCAACAATAAGTGAGCGTAAAAAATAATGCAAAACATGATTGATCCTCTCTGTAGAAACCCAGGTGCACAATCAGATCCTATGGAACCTCTTTGCTCACAGTTTCGACAAAGTATTACTCCACCTCATGACCTGCGACCAGAAGGAATGGTGGGGTATTAGTCTCGTTCAGTTGATTTCCCTCATCTACAAGGATCAGCATGTAAATCATTTACAAAAACTGCTGGCTCTTTGGCTGGAAAATTCAACGGACAGCAGTGAGGACAACGAGTCCAATACAAGTCCCAAATGTGGCGTTTGTATGTCCCCCATGCTCACTTCTGACCCCACGTCCGACAGTTCCGACACGGGAGGAAACACGGGTGAAAATGCGGCTGAGAATGGGAATTGCGAGGGAGGGGAAAATAATTGTGGGAACAATAATGATAGTAATCCCAGTAACACAAACAGCTGCAACAAACCCAACAACAACAGTACCGATTCGGAAAATATCCTTCAACCACCCCCCGCCCCCGTTTGCAAGTACTATACCAAGGTCAAAAAAACTAAAGCTCGGCTTGTTGACAAGGTTGATGTGGACTCTGGGGTCTCCTTCAATGACGAATGTTCACAGGAGGATTGTCCGCGATCCTTGGTACTAAACAATAACGATAACGATGTGAAGTATCTATAATCTATAGCTATACTAATGTTAAAAGTGCATAGTTGTTAATTGTAATGAGTGTTTTATGTAATAGGAGGACCTTTCAGTCAACAAAGTACTCGACTCAACCTCGAGTAATGAGGAGGAAAATAATGGTAGAGCCAAGAATCTTTGGAAGTCGACGTCAGCCCAGGAAAAACAAAAGAAAAAACTGCACAAGCGAATGAAACGGTAATTATATATTATATATATACATATGCATATGGCATAGTGCTAGAAAATATCCGTACACATTTCTAATGTTAGTTAGCTTTACTTTGCATCAACAGTATTTTAGGGTTTAAGTGTAAATTTCTTGTTCTGTAAACAGTTCAACCTTGAAACAGCATCATCACCCCACAGAGGAGGATATTTCTCATATTCTTCGAGAGTTCACAGTTCATTTCCTATTAAAAGGTTACGGCTCTCTAGTATCGTTAGTGGAGAATCAGTTGTCCAAAAATTCCTGTATTACTGTCGATAAGTCTCACTTCCTGTGGCTCATCACCTATTTCCTCAAATTTGCGTCACAACTTGAGCTGGACCTGGAGTTAATTCGCCCGGTACTGTCCTTTAAAATCCTATCGTACCTGACCTTTGAAGCCGTGGTCATGTGTGAGAATCTGTCCGTTTGTAAGGACGATTTGAAGCCACATTTGAGACGCATGCACCTGGTAAGTAGTAATAAAAAATGTATTGTTTTATTCCGTAGCTACTTTTCTATATGCACAATACATACATACATTATGTCATTACATATTCATTATTGATAATTTGTATAATCGTATAGGTTGTCACATCTCTGCGAGAGTTTGTGCAGTGTGTGGAGACATACAGCAAGATGCAAATTGAAAATAGAAGTTATCTCAATGAACTCCAAAGTAAGAAAACAAACTATATTATAATATCTAAAAGTAAATCGAATTTCTGTTGATTTTGAACTGTTGAATACACTTGGATACATAACTTATTTTGGAAAATTGTCCACATTTTTTATTTTCAGAGGAAATAATTGGGATCCGAGAGTTGCGGTTTTTATTTCTCCTGTTAATACGTGCATTCAAACCTGGATTACAGTCCAAACAGTACTTACAAGACTTGATAACTACCAATCATAATTTGTTACTTTTACTGGAACGAATCTCAACCAGCCCCGACTACCCCGGCGACTTCCAAATGTTGGAGTTTGTCCAAGAGTTTGCCAATCCCCTCATTATGCAGCAGTATGGTCACCTTCTTGAAGATTTTGCGAAAAATGGGGAATTTGTCAACGACTGTGTGTTTACTATGATGCACCATGTCGCAGGAGACCTCAATAGCCCAGACTGTCTCTTTCAACCCCTCATTCTCAAAACTTTCTCCAATATTTGGGAAGTTGAATTTGAAATTCGTGATGTAAGTCCCTGTTTTTTTATTACTACATGTTTTGTTCATTTCTTCCTCTGAATACATTGTATTATATATTGAGGGACAATATAATTTATGTCAATTCATAAATTTAGGATTGGGCCGACCTTGTAGAGTACGTAATTCAGAGGTTCATGAAGAGCTCAAAGGAAGACAAGAGACAAATTTTCAAATCTGGAACATCAAATATTTCTGAAGAAACTGGGTATGATTGCTTTATATTTTATATGTATAATGAAAGCAGTAATATGAGTAAAAGTATTTCTCAGAACGAAGCCGATATGTATCTTTATTATGTATGTAAATGTGAATTATTTTTCCAAATGCATCGTTTTACACTTTGTATGCCGTACCTACGCATTAAATACATATTTTACACGCATAAATTATTTGTCATTGTTGTATGCTCAATAGCTTTACAAAAGAGGACATCGACAAGCTGTATTATTTCTATTCTCACGGTTCAAAAACAAATGACCCAATCGGGGCAATAATGGAAAATTACCACGGAGGAAAGACACGAGAATCCGTAAGAAAATAATTACTGAGATACAACATTATTCATTCGTTGTTTTTGTATAAAACACATCAAAGAATAATTCATGGATGCTGTAAATATAACTTTAACCATAAGTATTAACTGTATTTTGCATTTCCATGTTATAGGTGTTAAATCAGTTGCTACACCAAAGAATAATTGGGTACAACCAATTCCTCAAGTTCCTATCCTGCGAAAGGTTTGATACTGTCGAGGGGACAACAGAGTTTAGTTCCAGTGACGGGTCGATCCGGGATCCCGTCAAGTTCAGCCTTGGCAATGTTCAATTAGAAAACAACAATAAAATGGCAAACGGAAATTCACTATCACCTCTCGAGGATGTGAATGATGTCCTCGGTCAAATGAGAATCGACGGATTGGACGTCAAATGGATCCAGGAACAAGTTTTGGAAGTTTGTCACGTCAAATTAGCACTGGAAGGAAAAACAGATAATGATGAGATGTCTGATGAAGAAGAACATAACCTTGAACCCATACCTCACCACTTTTGCTGTAAGATTATTAAACAGGATAAATACAAACTATTAAATTTTTGAGTATATTATTGAATCATTTATGATAATTTTGTCTTTTTTAGTATTGGGCAAAAGTGTCCCACTCGTACCGTGGACCAAAAAACAAGAATCCGCACTACAATCCTCCTCGGTCATAATATTACTGCACAAGCTCGGATTTCACCTGGGATCCGACACTGGAAAATTATTTCCAAGAATCCCCCACTTTTGGGGTCCAGATGTTCTCTATTCAGTTGCCACAAAATTGGGTCCTATTGGAACACTCAAGTTTGATGACAGTAAAATTGGAGACTTGCCCACTCACTATGCCATCAGTGACATGGAGGAAAAGAAATTCGTCCCCACCGGCAATTTTGCACCAGCACCTTATGGTATGAGTTCTGGGCCATCTTTGGATTGGATGTGTCTTGTCCAGAAATCAAAAATGATTGCGTAAGTAATTTTCAATCTTTTAAGAACTTGCATACATACTTACGTATGTACGCATGCACAGTAATATTCACTTAAAGTGGGATTTGGTTTAATGGGAAATTCGGGTACCTGGGACAAATTTTTGACGTTAGTTTAAATGGCTATGTTTTTCATGTATATTTTTTACGGATAAGTGGGATCTGCATAAAAGGGAAATTTCGGTAAGTGGGACAAGTTTTTGCAACTTTCGTGCATTTTTTCAAAGCAAATGACTGTCTGTACTTTTGAACATTTAGGCCTTTGCGTAATAATAACTTGGCTAAATTAACCAAAAACATGATATCGAACCAAAATTCGTTGTTTTTTGTCACCAAATGTCGAAGTGGGAAATTTCCCACTTACATGGTGAAGTAGGAATTCGGGTACGTGGGACCAATTTTCGTGTTACCAACTTGTCCCGCTTAAATGAATATTACTGTATCTGATTAGGTATAGTCTTTGAGCTATTCAATTTTGTATCTTGTGGTCGACGAATTCTAGTACCAAATACCGAATTCAAGTCCAAATTTTGAAATTTGTTCTTCGTATGCATTCTTGACATAGTTTTGCCTCAAACTTTGTTGAGAAAATAAACTATCACTACAAAAGTTTGCACACACACATAAGTCAAAATGGAAGAGCTCATGTATATTTTTAAACGTTTGTTCAAAAGTGATTCAAAGGTTTTAAATGCTAATAAATTGTTAAATATACTAATAATTATGAATGTCTTGTCTTTATTCTTTCTTCCCCTCCCACTACCCTTTCTCGACGACTACTTTACTCTGAATATTACACTATATTGTCACCATTCAGGAATGGATTGGACGAGGATGAGAAAATGGACGAATGTGCGAGTCTCACTGCCTGTCCACCTTCACTAAACGAAAATATCAGTGAAAATGTCTCAATGATGTCAGATGACGACTCAGACGGTGCACAGTAGTAATGTTTTGAATATTAAGAAGGAAGAAGAAAAAATGTGAAACTCTCTTTCTTTCCATTCACAAATAAGTCAAGAGTTGTATATATGTACGGTGTATAAATACACACACAATGACTAATTACAAAATGAGTAATGAGTATCCATGTAATAAAGAATCGGCGACGAGCAAAACGTACGTCGAAAAAACTTTCCTAAATGTGTACCTAATCTTAAACATTTAAACATATTATATTATTATAGGTACATAATATGTATGAATACATACATAGACGTAACATATTATTATTGTACATATGTACATCATACATAATTTATATATGACTATACTTGTATAATCTCTATCGTTATAAATTAGAGAAGTTCGATAAAGCGAAACCTTTCTTTATAATATACATAACAATATGTTTTAAGTTTTAATATACATATATAACTTAATTTATGAATGCATTTGTATTTGTAGGTGTATCATTCTCAAACGTATAAGACATAATGTTTGCTATTATATTATTATTATTATTATTTTGTATCATGACTGTTCTGTTACAATTTTTTAATAACTATATGTATCATATATATGATGAGTTTTTTTATTTAAAGAAATTAAGCTATTAAAATGTACAGATATGTTATTGTTAGTATAAGTATTAATAATATTATGTTAAATACTTTAATTACTACATCTATAAACGTATAGTAGTAATATGAAATAAAGACAAATATTTTGATTTTGGTTTTTCTGAATACATAATATAACGGGCCGAAGAAGCAAATTATTTTACAAGTAGAGTAGGGTAAAATTTAAATGTACTACCCATTAAAATGTTAATAAAAGCAAGTTCAACGTTCGTCTTTTCTCGTTTGCTTTAATTTAAACGGTCTTTCAATGCTAATTTTGACAAGGGTTAAGTTCATCTGTTTGTCGCACGGTCATTTCATTCTTCATCTTTAGTTGAGATCGTGAACAAGAGACCGGCAACAAAGACAAAACGACACGATAAACAGTTTTTTAAACGACAAGAAAAAGTTGATTCATTTTCAAAAAAATTATTTGATTACAACATGAAGCCTCTAATCATTCTGTTTTTGTGTTGTGTGTCCTCCGTGTTTTCCAACGAGCTTAGCAATAACATTAAAAATGTTACGAAAACAACTACCGGAACAACTAATCAACCAGTAACGGACGTTCACCACCATGTTGCCAAGCAAGCCAAGACGGATTCGGAGGAGAGGCAATTGTGTCCTGTAAGTTCAATTATCAGCAAAATTATCATTTTCAGAAAACACCACGTTGTGCATTACCATATCCTTTGTGGATTTCATTGCGCAATTTCCAGGAAATAGTTTGAATTTCCTAATTTTTTCATTTTATGAGGCATTTATGAACATAATATGGGTATTAAAGTAACACTGGACTTGGTCCTCTTTCGGTTTTCATATAGACATGTGGAGGTTCGGATTGCAACACAAATATGACTTCTTCAGGTCTACCTATTATACAAGTTTTAATAGCCTTGGGTGTCGGAATTTTGTGGGCAAAAATTTTCGTCTGGTTATTCAGTGAGTATAAAAAATAATTTTTCAGTTTTGTTACACAGCGCCGTCGTTTCATAACATGATTTTAAAGGACTATTTCTATTTTGCTTGTCTTTACAGAAAACTTCTACGAGAAGGGAAACAGGTGTGTATTTTACATTTTTTGATAAGCTTGGAATTTTCCGTTCAACTAATACCAATTTTCTCACGCGCATATCATTTCATTTTTTGTGTAACAGCTAAATGTCGCTTGCTTTCATTTTGCATTTTTTTGTATTATTTCGAAAAAAACATCATCACGTTTACTAAAAAATACGTTGTTGGTTCTCATGAAATTCAACAGTGATTCGCCTGCTCCACAATATGGTGTACCTCAGCCCCAATATGGCGTACCAGGTAAATTTTCGTTTAATTAGAGGTAAAATAAAGGCGATTAAAATCAGTATAGGTGTCTCATCTTGATTGTTTTCTTTACTTTTGTAGCATCAAGCTATGGAGCTCCTCAGAGTACATATGGAGCACCACCAGCCTCCCAGTACGGCGCTCCCTCGAGTAGAAACTTCAACACTGACTTTTTAAATTTATCGAAAACCGTATGGAAGGCTATAAAAGACTTTAGTGAATCTTAAGCAGAGAGAAAGCAGGAACGACTACCGATTACCAACTACTTTTACCCACTATTTATTATATTTATATTAATATTATGTATATAATCATCCTTTATTATGTACATACTGTGTGTGTATACATATTATACTGTGCCAAAAATGAAGACAAACTGAAAACAAGAAACTAAATAAAGAAGAAGTTTTGACTTATTTATGCAAATGGTTGGTGTGCACTGTGTTCTATTTTCTCATGAATTTTTTTATGGCTAATTTATTCCAACTGACACTCGACTTTTTAGGTATAAAGGAGATGATTCCAATAATTAGGAGACTCAGTCTTCTCTCATCTCCCTTCTTTAAATCATCAAGATGAAGTCTAGTAAAATCCTAAGTTTGCTGTTTTCACTGGCCCAACTTATCTTTTTCATCAAACTCATTGAACACTGTGTGGCAGGAGCCGAAAGTAAAAGCGTCAACTTGAATACAACTAATAGTAGTAGTGCTGACAAAATTCTAGTTCATATACAACAAGATGGGACATCAACTCAAAAAACAGTGGTGGAAAGTAGAAGTGATAACATCAATAGTAATTCTAGTCATCCATCAATTAAGAATGATAGACTTGGGCACGATAGGTCACTGGATGTTCTTGGACTAAATGGAAAGAAAAAAACTGCATCGAAATCCATTTCGGATGCAAAAGCTGCGCATGGAACTGCAAGGGACTGTCCGGTAAAACACACAATGAACCTTTTTTCATTCATTCACAATCAGTCAACGTTTCTTTTGCTCATTGATCTTTTGTGCTCTGACTTTTGAGTAGCCATTTAAAAAAATCCGAACAACTAATAATATAATATGCAAGAATTTGTATGTCCTCGTTGCTCATTAACTCATAACAAACAGTAATCAATAGGACTATAGTGTGTATTTAGTATTCAGGTACCATGTCACAATTTATTTTTAGCAAGTCGTCAGCACACACTCGTGGTATATTATAATGTATACCTATACAAAATAAGACTAATAACTGTAGTGAACTACTTTTTTCATAAATAAACACCATGGGCAATAATAATCTACATAATTTCCTACATGAAAGCTCGAGTATATTTTATACTTAATCATTTTGAAACAAATAGATAAAATATAATGTTTTTATGATCACATACAGGCCTGCGTCGGTGATTGTAACAGCAACATTCATCAGTTTGCCTTCCCATTCTGTAAGATAAACCTTTATATTATTTTTTTTTAAACTCTTTGACTGTGCTTTTTTCGTTTTCGCAAATCAAGAATGATGCACACACAAATACACAAAAATAGATAGAATAATAAACAGTCGTTGCTTGTTATTAAGATGAATTATGAATTTAAGTTTCAAATTTTCATTATGTCTATGCAGGGCAACTGAAAGTCGGAGTATTTACAATCATAGTTTGGTACCTCGTTTTCCTCTTTGTATGGAAATACCCCAAAAAACCAGAACATCAAACGGGGTTAGTAGACTATGGACTAATTGAATGACTATTTTTAAAACAATGATTTACGACTTACTACTATTATTATACCTATGTTGAAAATAAAGGATAAGGTTGAGTAACCATGTTTTGTTTTCTCTCAAACTAATTTTTTTAGTGGCTACGGTGGTTATGCAGCACCCGTGAGTTCCGGTGGCTACTCAAATCCAGTTCCAATGTATGGGGCCCCAGTACAAGGTGGATATTCTAGTTCGAGTGACAATTCAGGGTCGGGTGGTTTCGATGGAGTACTAGATAGTGTATACCAAGCGTTCTCAAGTTTTGAAAAGAAATATTCTAATCAAGGATAATAATATTTTTTTAAAGTATTCAATATTATACTGGTTGAACGTGTTTTATGTTTTATGTATGTATGTATTTATTTATTATTTATTTTGTGCTTCGTATTTATACATACACGTTTTATTTCTACCGACTTACGATTTGAATTTCGATAAAATTAACCGGCTATATTGACCAAAGTTTGTACGAATGACTATATTATATAGTTATAACACACATTTCATATTATTATTTGAGTTACTATTATTTAGACACGAATCACGAAACAACAATCTTGTAATTTTTTTTGTCGGATCAGATGAGACATCTTCATGAAGACCGTGTTTGTTTATATATATGATATACTTACTTTGTGACCAATTAAAAATATTATTCTTTATACACTATTCACAAAACCCGAAGTTCTTTTTATTCTTTGCCAAGCAGTAGGAAAATAGGTTTGTTATGACATATATACGTGCTACGTACACATATTATTATAATATGTATGTAGAGAAATTTGAAAGGTATTATCCAAACACAAAGTATAAAACGTAAAAAATATTTTGGTAGATCTTTATTTTATGATAATATACCTATTATGCTGCTATTATGTTTAATTACAAGCGGCTTTTAATGCATTTTTGGCTTCGTCGAGTAATCGTGTTTTTCGTTCTAAGGCACATTCCAAGGATTTTATACGCTGGTAAACAGACTGCTCGTCCGAGTCATCCCCTTTAAATCCACAGAGTAATTAAGTACTTATTAATAATAGGATAACTTGGTTCCAAGGTTTGTTATTTTTCAGAAAATATCTATATTATATTCAGACACAAAAGCAGCGAAACAGAAAATAAATTGTCATTACCTAAAAATGTACGCAACTTCATTTCTGAACTTTTCGCCCGACGTTCGGCATCCAGAAGTCTAATTTGAACAGACTCCAAACTATGGAAGGAAATACATATACACGTCAATTTTAAACGGATTAAATGTCAATTGAAAGTTTTCTGCGACAAACAGATGAACAATGGCCAAAAGTGTTTAACACATGGAAAAGGGAAAGGGATAATTTCCGAATTTACAATCTAATATATAATTAGTATGATGCGTAAAATAGTATAATCATGCTGTTTAAAAAAGAGGAAAGAAGCAATTATCATTAAAATCTGAAATATACCTTGAATTAGCTTCGATGTACATTTTCTGATATTTTTTCTTCTCTTCTTCTAGCATGGCTAGCTGATCCATTAAAGCCTTCTTCTCGGCCATCAAAGTCTCGAGTGTAGTCTAAATAAATTATACGTGTGAAACATTAATAATGTTGATAAAACATATAAAATACATATAAGTACATACAATGTAACGCTGGCAAGTGTTATAAATTAGACTTACCTTTAGATTTTCACTGGATGATGAACCATTAGCTGTTCTAGAAGAAGGACGAACACGGAGGCGCTTATTCTCCGTTTGAAGTTTTTCAATCAGTTGTTTTAGAGCACTGATAGTCCTTTCGAGTTCTGATAATGATTTTTGACTGCTCGCTCGATTTGCATTGGACTCGGGCTTGTCTTGCTTCAAAACTTCTACCAGCCTTTGAAGTTGTTGGACACGGTCACCTACACAGTGCAAAGCAAAGACAAAAATTATTCATCTTATAAATATGGTCTTAAATATTTTTAAAAAAACCACTATCAGCACATTTGAAATTGCTATTTTCAGTATGGCTAGACATTTTCCCACGTACGTAGTCTAGGCGTATCCAGTCGAAGTTGGTCAATTTGTAGTTTCAAGTGTAAGTTTTCTTCCTCCAAACTACCGATAATCTTCTGGAGTTTTTCCTCTTCCCCGGCCATTTTCTCAAGCTCGGAGACTATTTTTGGATCCCCCTTGTTTTTCAAACATTAATATTTAACATCAATAATTATCAATGACAATATGCATCATGCATCACTGTAAACCAGAAACGTTATCAACAGCGTTAATAATATGATGAGTAAAATGTAAATTAACAAGCAAAAAAAGTTAATAATGTCAAGTACCTTTTGAGCAACTTGGTATGCGGTTAATTGTCGTTCTTGAGTAAGAATTCGTTCTTTCAAGCATCGTATTTCCATTTCAAGTGTGGCAATTTTTTCCTTCCCCTCAAATTCAGTCCTCTCAACTAATTCATTTAAGTCTTGGATTTCAAATTTTAGCTTATCCACTTCTACCGCATCATCCGGGGTTTTTATTGAGGATTTTTGAGGAATCTGAAGTTTCTTGCAGTCAACGACCATTTTATCCAATCTGGTAATATTTGCACGAAGATTTTTATTCGTTTGTGTCAATTTTTCATTTTCTTTTTTCAGTGAATCGATCTGAGCCTCCAGTTTCTCAACTTGTTTCTTCCATCGTTTAGCTTCTTCCCAGCGAGCCATTGAATCAACTTGCTGTCGAAAAAAAAAACAAAGCCCGGGATTTTTAGTTTGCATCTTTCATTTTAAGTTTCTTCAATTTTTTCATTTTTAACTTTGATCTTTTTTGTGCTTACAAATAATTGCACTAATGTGTAATGGTAATTAATTATAATGATTGTGCTGAAGTAATTACAAACTATGGA
>JAQIVE010005955.1:0-12149 GCA_034698285.1 Sminthurinus bimaculatus | reverse complement strand
AAGAGCAGAAATCAAACTGTCAATATTTACGGATTTCAACCCAGTGACAGCACCAACTCGGTTGGTATCAAGAAAATGTCAACTAATGCATTTTATCTAATCAAACGTTTTTTTTATTCCAGTTTAGTCGACCACATAATTTATTTTCATTTCCCAACGTCTTTTACCTTATTTTATCCATGATAGATATTTCATGCTACAGCACTTCTATAGGATATTTCTGGTTAGTTCAAATGTTTGACAAACAATTATAATCAGGAAATAACTTAAATTTATAGTAGGTGAAAGTGATGTATACAAGTGCTTTCATACTTTTCCAGTGTAATCGCAGTACATAAATACGAGAACATGTTGTGTGTTCACATGACAAAAGTGCCATCATCACGGTGATAAAACATTAAAAATTGTACACGTCGTAACTTTTCTATAATTTTCAAAACTTTTAAAACACTAAAAATTTAAATAACTAGTTCAACTTAAAATATTTTTTAAAATATAATTTTCAAATTCAAACCCAACGTTTCTACACATGCTACAAATACATGAACTATACTATTTAAAATTTACGTCAGTTCATTCAACCATCAACCTACAAACAAGCTAAAAAAATTCGCGACAAAATAAAATCATGTTCATCAAAAATGCTTGAACACAACAAAAAAATACATGCATTTCCAACATTCAACTTCTAACGACCAAGAATAAAAAACGACAAAACCAACACCAAGATTTTCAATACAAAAAAAAAACAACACTATGCATGCGGAAAATTGTAAAAAAACACTGTACCAGTTTTCTGGTTCCAAAAATGTGTTTGGTGGGTCAAAAAATAGGATCCACGTTATCCATGCGTTTTAATTAATTAAAGTTTAATGTATACATTAGTTGAGGTTAAAAAAGTTTAGTTTTTGATATGGCATGCTACACCGCGTTTTTACCATTTTGTTATTTATTATGATTGAATTATTCAACGTTAATTGATAGAAGTCATTAGATTTAAATGTTAAATGTTACTAAGAAAGAAAAAAAATTAATTATGTCGACCATTAAATTTGAAATTTGAAAAATAGCTGATACATAATATGTGATGGAAAATTGTTTTTATTGAAAGTATAACGTGGCATTTAAAATCAAAATCAAAAACGTTCGCAAAAAAAATCTCTAACTGGATAGTTAAGGTTGTGACTTATTGTAGCATAGTAGCGTAGATCAAATGAGCTAACTAATAAATATCCTTTTCAATACAATTCATTCAAATTCAAAACATGCCTTGAACGTGAAGAGTTTTAAATAGGGTCTAAATGTCACACAAAATGCACGGTATAATATTATTATGATGCAATATTTATTTAAATAAAAAAGGAAAGTCTGTAGCAAAATTTTCATTCAGGTTGCAAAACAAAATTGGAAAATCAATCACTGAAGAAACCAGAAAAAAGGCGCACTCAAAATCAAGATGCCAATGAGTTTACCTAAATTTCGGATCTTACGTACATTGATCAAAAAACCCGGTGCGAGGATCTACATGGGGAGAAACAGTAAAACCAAAAAATATGGATATATTTATAATCATAAATTTTAATTTGTACAAGGCATCATCATAACAAACTTTTTTTCCCATTATTCTAAATTCCTTTTGGTTTCTGCTTAACATTTTTTCTTTACGGATTTCTCATTCATTAAAAATTACGCAGAATCTCTAGAAACTTGATAAACTATGCTTAAAACCCCGTCATGATTCTTGCCAATACAATCTTATTACATTAAATTTAAAATATGGTGAAAATTCTCTACAAAATAAACAATGGCATGTAAATTAAGATTTTATACACATTTGAGATATATATGGTAAACAATTTGACTCGATTAAACAATTGTTGTAGTTATAAAATTCAGCAAAGTACTATAACATAAACATCATCATCATCTAGGAGGATTTAGGGAGCAAAAGATTCAGGACAAAGGGCAGTAATATAATAATTCCTACTCTGGAAAAAACTAAAAAGAGGAAGAAGTAGATGAAAAAAATAAAGGTGCATGAATTACCAATAATATAAATTCTTGAGATAAAGATAAAGAGAAATGGTGCAAAAGGAAAGGCAATGAAGAGGCAGTTACATGAAGACATAATAGTTAGCTGTGAAACATATTATTAAATTGTGGTCCAGATGAAGATCTCTCTGTCTTCAAAAATATGCAGATTGTGGGCAGAGTCCTGTGAAATACATAAAGGGGAAAGGAAGCTAGTGGACCTTCCTTTTTATCTTTATATGTCCTCTAAGAATAAAGACTCGGCTAAATTCAACTAGCCCTGGCATCTCAATCTGATAAAGGTAAGATGAAAAAAAGGGAATCTGCATAAAATTTAGTTCAGACGTTATCACGTCCACACTGATGTGAATTTAAAAAAGCACTGAAGTGCGTGCACTCCAACTTTGGACTTCCACACTATGTTTGTATGCTACTCTATAGTAAATACAGACACTACACTTACTGCATATTGCATAATATAACTAGTATACTTGAACGTCGTGTCAAGTCCGCTTTTTTAGGAGAGAAGGAACATTATTGTAATCATCACTACAATTATTATTATTATTATCCTATCATGACTGGCCGTGTACAAAAAAATAAGGGCATATCTGCACTATACATCATAGTCATTAGCCATAAAAAGAGAAAGTCACTCGTCAGTTTTTACTCTAGGTATGTTCATAATATCTGTGTTACATAATAATATAAAAATCATCATATCTTTTTGAATATCGTCTGTAACATCTCAAAACTACTACTATGACAACTTCTACGTGAATAAAGCTCGGAGCCAATAATGCTGGATTGTACAAATACAAATGTCCCAACTCAAGAAAAATTCCATGTTACTGCACTTGATAACGATTTACTTCTTTGACATGTACAGATGATCAAAAATTTCTTTTTCCTGTTCACCCAGTTTTCTAGTACTAGCTCTTCATCACGTTGAAAGTTCTTTTTCTTATGGCTGTCTTTCAACCTCTTTTTTTTCTATCTAGCCTGGCTTCAAACAACAACTCTGGGATTTTTCCGCACGTGAAATCCCCATTGAGCTCCTTGAATTTTATTTTATTGAAAGGAAAAGTGTCTGATTTATGTGGAAAGATATGTCATGCAATGCTAATATAAAAAATAGTTTTTCTTGTCGCATGTTTCTATACTTTACAATCTACAACTTATATTATACTTTGCTACTAGCCACATTTCAGTAGTGGCAAAGTATAATAACATAGAATAGAGTGTAGACTAAAAAATTCTCTATATACTGCTGACAAGTTTCGGACTTGGTTTCGGACGACAGAAAGAGTCATATACAAAAACAAATGTAGCCTTATATTACTAAATATATCAAAAATTCCCAAATACAACAAATGAATGTGTCAAAGTCCACAAGTAAAGTCGATATAGTTACAGTCATGCTAACAGGGACCACAAGATAATGTCTACAGTCAGTTGTATTTGTGTTCCTGTAAAGTCCATAACAATTAGAACTGATGTTTTCTGCTGTATTTTGATGTACATTGAAATAGAAAAGTAAAAGGTAGAAAACTATCCTATCATTCTGTCTCATTCTTGTGTATAGATAGGTAAAGGTTATTTTTTATTCGTTGCCAGTGCTACCCTAGAAATTCTATTACCTGAATATACATGAAACATATACACACATGTATGTATTCAGGGCAAACGATGAAGGTGGATTGATGGGGAAGGTACAGGGAGTGAAAAGGAGGGAGAAGTTGATAAATGAGGGATGATGAGAAAATAGATGAGATCCAATTAACTTTAATTGGAAAGTTGAGAGAGAAGTAAAAGAAGATGGTAAATGGAACTGACCTCTTTTGCCGTCGGTCACTACTTGCTCACAGTCAGACTCATAGCCCGAGACAGGACATTTGAATAATGCTCCGGACCTGTTGGTCTGTGGCTGTAGATTTTGTCCCAATGGCGCTCCAACTAGAATCCTGTAGATTATAAAAATACAAACATACGAATTTAGTATTAAATACACCAAGATTCAATTAAATATGAAATATTTAAACAGGTTCTTACTTTCCATGCAATACAAAATCTACTATGCACTTCAATGATGCTGAAAACTGCTAACTACGATTTCTGCTGGTAAATTGGTATATTCTGCTGAAAAAATACTGAAAGAAAATAAAACAACCCAGGACAATGGCAGCGGTAATGGAAAATATAAGCAAAAAGTTTGAGGAACTAAAGCTTTCTAAATCCTGTGTTATTGTCTCTGATATTCTTGGTTTATTGTCATCTTTATTTTTTTGTAGAACACACAACTAGAATCGTTCACATTTTCACGGGCTCATAAATATTTGTCTCGTAGATACAGTAAGATCGATAATGACATTGATTTTATTGGATGCCTCATAAAATATATTTCGTGCACTTCATCCGAGAGAGTCACAACAGCGTAAAAGAGAAAGAGCGTGTCGCGCTTACCATATGTATGTACATTGCACATAAATACATGTACATACATGCACACTGTGCAGGGTAAAAACTACACACGCATCAGCACCATGCATTATTGTCGTCCAGCAGAGATTGAAAAGTAAACCCAACATCACACACGCATGATGTACGCTCACAAGGAAGGCATGACTTTTTCACCAATACATAACCTATACGGAGCACATGCAACCTAACAATACAATATTCCTCAGACAAACGACTACGGCAAAGGTCTTTCTCTCAACTCTCTCCTACGCACTTGGTTAACATTTTCAATAGCGGTACAAACTGCCGGATTGTCTTCAGCTATACATAGATTGTGCTGGTACATACATATTATATTATACAAGCGAATTTTTCCTCGGTCAGCCTGTGATCAAATACGGCAAGGGGAAATAGATGTTTACTTATAAATATATTAAATATATAGTTATTATATGGAAAAGCCCATTCGGTTGGCCGAATCTGGGCCCACATCCAAGTTTTGAACAAGTTGACTACGCGCTCGATAAAACATAATTACAATTTGAGGCGTTCCCCCTACCTCTTCATGTCCCATGTACAATGTATGTATATAGTATATATCTACAATCTGTCTGCTATGTTATCGTGTGCTTTCCCCCACGTGTATCAAATGCGGTTTTACTGCAGATATAAACACAAGTATGTATTACACAGTTGTAGGCTAGCAAGTAGTATATGCATGTGTGTACCAACTACCAACTATGCGGAGAAAACCAACTGGACTGACACCATCCCTTGTTTCCAGTAATTTGATTTCGTCTAAAAATATACTCTGGTATCTTCTTGTTATTGTCTACTCAAACTAAACTCATATCATATCAGTTCCACATCGTTCTCAAAAAAAACGGTGAATAATATTGTACATTGTACACTTTTTATCGTGTCATATTTACCATAATTTACACTCTTTCAAGCTTCTATTACTCTTAACTTGTATACGTAATTTCATGCATGAAATTTTGTTTCTTTAATGCCATGAATACATTTTTTGATATTGCAATATTCTCCATTTTTCATGGAATAATTGCAAGGCAAGACAATGTTATGGTAGAGAAGATATTTTAGTGATATTAACTGCATCTATCTTTCTCTCTTCTTTTCCTTTATTCTATCCAAAATCATGGCCAAGCCATCAGCATCTAATAATATGAAGCTATGTGTACAATGTCTCGGTCGTGCACTAGCTTTTTGTTGGTCGTGTCTGTCTCCTCGTTGTTGTTGTTTTTGTAGCCAGAGCCAGTCAGCCAGCAATGGAATATCAGTAGTGGGTGTCGAAAGTTGAAACACTTTCAAGTTTTCACGGAATCAGCAGTCAGCAGTATATAGATAATAAATAGGGATTGGACAACTTCTATTTGCTCAACTTCAAAAGACCAGAGTTTTGTGGGCTGGATTCATATTTTATCGTAGTCATTTGTTTAATATTGTAGAATATTGACCAAAAATTGTAAAATTATTAGTATATTACAGTGACACGATCGAAACCCAAAAAAATAACTCTGAAAAATGTTGAAATTGTCAAAAATCGGCCCGCGCCAGACCTAAAGCGGCTAGGGTCTAGCGTCCAGAATTCTCCATATCTACTATAACCTTTGATTGAGTATATCTTACTATACATCCATGGCGTTTGGAATGGCTACCGGAATTAAAATTTCTTTATATTTGAGTAATTTTTCTACAAACAAAATTTTCTTATACCATAAAATTGTTGTTAGAAGTCCAAGTTTCATGGAAATTTACTCGAGTAGTAAAATTTTTGACCTATGAAGTTTGTAAGGAGAGTACTGTTATAATCAGTTTTATTGTATGCGTTTCCATGTCCACTCCCATAAGAAACGAAAAACAAAAATATTTTTGTTTTTCATTTCTTATGGAAGTGGACAAGGAAACGAGTTCCAGAAGCTAGACCCTAGTCGCTTTAGGTCTGGACCGCGCTATCACTTTTAATGAAAAAAAAACAGTTTTCTCATAAATACGTTGTCAATGGTGTTTAAAAACATGCTCATTCTGTTAGAGTTTTATACTTGAGCAAATAAAAGATGTACACCCTGCATAGACAAAGAACTTGTTCGGCACACACTTATGCACATTATTATACCAATATAAACTCGAGTCCTACGATGCACTGTAAGACAGATAAATACTCTAAATCTAGTTTTTTATTGACAGTACAACTGGCTACTTAATACGACTTTACTTCTTCCATAGTTTTTATGATACTACTATTATTCTACTCCAGCTTAGATATATCTTCTAAAAGCCATGCCTATATATGTATACATCATACATGTATGTTGCATATAATGCAAGACGATGTGGTCTAGTCTGTCTTTTGACTGCTCCCACTTTCCTCGTTCTCTAACCCATCCGTGATTCCAAGAGATTTATACATAATAAACAATAATATAGAATCGAAAACATGGGATAGAGTCCAGAAAGAGGTCTCTTGTACGTAAGTAAGTATCGTGTTAACCTGTGAAGAGGCTCCACGGCTTTCTTGCCGATTCTCAGACATTCTTTCACTAATTTGGTTTAGATTTTATACTTTATGCTTTATATCATACTATAAAACAGTATACATATGTTGTACTTAGGCTTGGTGCTAATAGAATGGTAAAAAAATATGAAATGAAATACTTCGATTCTTATCTCAAATATTTAATGTAGTTAAAGGTGCTCGTGTACACACTCACTGATAATACGCATAATACGTTTTAGGATGAGTAAGAATTAACCCTAATTGTAATTCACTTTAAATATTTCGTCCTGGCTTACGCCATCTCCTTTTATTTTACTATATATATATATAGGAAAATTCGACACAAGTAAACATGTATATTTATAGAGGTACATTTTAGCTACTCCTACATACAACAAAATCGAAAGCCTTTTCATGTTACGTCGCAAACAAAGTTATAAAAAAGTCATGAGAAAAATTTTCAGTTTTTTTGTACACATTCGATAAAAAATGAATTGCTTTGATATTTGATCGAATTCAAACGTTTGTAAACAAAACCTAACATTCAACATGCAGGAAAGCACAGTCTCGATGCATAATACATAATTTGGCTGTCACCATTTGTCCCGACGTCAAGGAAAGGAAAATGAATGTATGGATGGACATTTACATACTGTGTAATACGAATAAGAAGGAATTATGCCAGTCAAAAGAAGCGTTTTCCTTTCAACTTTCAATCTTTATCTACGAATGGAGCATAATGTTCTTCACACATATTTACACACACTGAAAGACACACATATGTTCATCTATCAAGAATAAATATCACCGCTTTTCATTCCAAATCTAAACATGCATGTACAGCAGAGAACAGAGACACACGAAATACTAGATACAATAGAATGCCCGTGCATTATCTGTCTAAATGTGGCTTCTTCTCTCATATCTCCGACTTTAGCCCGTCTGCGTCTGTACATGTATTCATATGATGTAACTGCACGCATACATACATATTGTGGATTCCATTGGTTTGGTTTTGGATTTGGTGGTACAAAGTTCACAATACAAATAATGTGTACAAACTGCCTCTTGAGAATTTCAAATGTAAACAATGACACTTTTTCCATTGTATAGAATTTACACTGTACAGAGAGTAGATATCTTAAAAATACAAGCCTTCAAACGAAACACATCACATCACATAACATCCAGTCCAGTCAACATTAACATAACATTACTCAGGATCAGTCAGTTAGTCCTTGTCTCCTGTGCCTTATCCTATTTTTTTCAGCCTACTCCTTCTCCATGCTTTATTGTTGATGGCACTGCTTGTTTCTTGAATCACAAGGATAAAAAAATATTGTACAAACTAGCTCTCACCTAGCTTGCGATTAGACGAGAGCGACGACATATACGTTGTTGATATATGTAGATAATTTTAAGCTTACTGCTGGATAAATACAAATTTCTCATATTTCACAATCAAAAAGGAGTTACATAAATATATAAAAAATAGTTGGGTGACACCAACACCCCTTAAAACTTAAAATAACACGAAAGACTTATCATCCACAGGCACGTCAGTCATATAGACAGAGAAGCCAAATTCAAATTAAACTCAACTAAATGTCAAAATTTCCAAACCTTTATTTCATTCCCGTTTCGCTGTTAGTTGACTTGAGATATGTATGTTTCTACATTTATTTACACTTGACATGAAATGAAAACATTTCTTCTTTGCCTTTTGTTGTTACGTCTAGTTCTATAGGTAGAATACACTATATAACCAGTGAGAACTTTCATAGCATATCTAGTCAGAACAATCTCTAATTTTAAACACTTGAAATTCATAAAAAGTCAATATCCTCGTTTACCTTTTAGTCTAAGGAGTCTCTGTCTGTTTTCGTAGATGTAACTACAATTTTTATGTACACTTTTATATCTTTGAAGGTGCATATAAAATGTGTACATAAGTAGACTCTCCCCATCGCATTGCATGCTCAGTGTTCACAAAAGCGAGAGAAAATAATTTTAATTTTTGGTGACTGCCGTCTGTGCTCTGTTGATACATCTTCACATACATACATATATGTATTGGAGAAGTACCCATTACACGCTAATGGTTAATGGTTAAATAACAAGGAGATGCAGGCAAGGAACACATCTTCAAATCTTTTTACTCTCTCTCTCCCTCTGTTGTTCCAGGTAAAATTCGAGAGTCAACAAAGCATTTTTCCATCTTCCACTCCACTCTGCATTGATTTAAAAAGTTAAGGAGCGAAAAGCAGCCAAACGAACAAACGAGTCAAAAGTCAAAAGGATCGGACAGTGCATTGTATTTCGTATTGTATTTAGGCTGGGATGGAATCTTGGATATACACGAAGAAAGGCATGAGCAGTTCCAACAACCAACAACTACAGCCATTAACTATTATTTTAAACAAGTCAAACAAGGCTCGTTCGCGCTTTTAAAATCTCCAAACTCATAAATAGACCCTTAAGAAATAAGGAACGTGTGCTTATACATTATACATACATAATACCTGTCTATTTCTCAATAGGATTCCCGTTCCTTTTTTCATCCTCACCGTTTTCTATCCCCATCTTTATTCTCTATTCCATATTCTACATCTATACATATTCTAACTTTTGTTAGTGTTTTTTTCTAAAAACTTTATAGATTATGTCCATACCATCGCCGTAGCCAATAAACGTAAAGTCATTTATAAAAGAAGGCGGTTATGATATAACTAGCAGGGTATGCATTCAACCTTGCTGGATATTTCTTAAAAAGTTTTTAAATAGCCTTTAAAAAATTGACTGCACATAAACTAATCTCGAATCTTATTATTGAGCTCTTGTATAATTGAGTACAACAATTGATATAAATAGAAATACAGACGAAGAAAATCCCATTAAACTAGTAAAATATACAATAAAAATGGGGAGAAAACGAAAACATGAAACGTCAGTACAATACGTACTCTGCACATCATGTCACAGTTTAACTACACTTTTATCAAGGGCTCCCATCTCATGCAGCATCAGGCAATCACAATTACTATGAAAAGGGTATTATAAAAGGCTATTAAGGAGAGATTCCTTCGGAGCCACCAGCAACCGGCTTAATATCACTTGCAATTTGTTTACACAAATCACTTTAACTCAAGTATGCCATATGCATGGGGATTGAAGATGTAACTTTGAGAGACAATCTTAACAGTTGACACGTAAATTTAATTTACTCAGGTTACCATTCCCTTTCGCCTTCCAATTTTCGTCAAAACCGGCCGGGAAGGACTGAGATGCAGATAAAGTTAATCATTGAAACAAAATAATAGTTAGATATAATACAGAGTACAAAAAATAATGTTTACCCATGATATAGATAAACGTAACCATTAGTATATTATATTTAAACTTCATATTCGACTTTCACTTTTACTTATGATACGAAGTACATACAAAGGCAACGCAAATGTTCACAGTAATGTTACACTAAGACGTCTTCAGCTTTTTGTTGGTACATAGAGTGACATAAAGACACTGTAAGCACTCGGACGACTTGGAAAGCCTACGTGGTGCGTTATAAAAGTTCCGACAACTATTTTTTATCTCCAAAGAGAGTGAAAATTGTCAAACCTTCCTATATTTTTTTCCAACGTAGACTCCCTACGGCTCTATGTAACATGTCCATTTGGATTAAAAAAAATTGATACTCTCATTATAAAACAATTTTTGTTGAGACATGAAGCAGCAAACTTGACTCTCGCTGATTTCCTTCTCGCTCAAAATTCTATGCTCCCTGCGAAGTTTTTTGAAATGTTAAAACGGATCTTACTTATGCAATTCAAGGGCATTACTGTAGGGTAGGTGAAATATTTTAGCAGTTCCTTGTTTTTGAACGGCAGCTTCTGCAATCCGACATGTGCCTGGTAGTGTGTTGCCGCCGAGCAGAAAAATTCGGCGTTTTTCACATATTCCCCGATTTTCAAGAACTGCTTAGAGTTGATTCGCAATTATTTTCTGTGTTATGGTCCCTGTACTTTTGTGGTTTCATACTGTCGGCGATGGAGTCGCAGTCGCCACATATCCCAGAATACTGTTTCCATGTTCGCAAAAATGGGATTTTGGCATAGGCTTAGAAAATTTCTCGCCATTTCACTGCAAGGATTCTGGCTTTGATTCTGAGACATAGACGTAAACTAGCATTGCATTACCTGTCATTATATTGGAAAAGAAAATTCTAACTCTTCCCTAAAAGATTAAATTATCATGAAGAACTTGGACTCAATCATGCCTTTGAGAAACGCTCAAGTTCAAAAGGGCATTTACCAAACAAGTCCCAGACATCAGGGCCTTTTAGTGAAAGTTTTTTAAACACTAGTAGTTGAATAGCCCCTCTCTTCTAGTACATTGTCGACTATTTTCCGGAAATCTAACATTGCCAGGTTGCCCGAAATTTGAAACAGTTTGGATGAAGTTGCTGATTTTTCTTTCACATTTCTTGGTTTACCTTGGACCCTATTTCTCCCACAGTAAAAGCATTAGCCCGATGAAACCTTTTGGGTTCTGACAAGGGTACCTGTAGCTTACATATCCACCAGTTATAAAAAAAGATCCTTCAGTTCAGCCTCTTTGCCGCTTAAAAATCTGAGGGCATGACGTTTCTTATGATGCGAATTTTCAAATTTTCTTCCATTTTTGAAATTGAAGAAGCTCCCGTTTCTTCTCCCGACAATATTTTCGAACAATTTTTTTCCCCTAACCTTACAATCGCTTGCTTTAACCAATGATGTAATTTGATTTTGAAAATCCCTTCATTTAAGTAGAAAGTGTCGGAACTTTTATAACGCACTACGTATGTATGTATGTAGGCAAGATACAGACAAAAGATGCCTATACTTTTTTCATTCTAATACACATATGTATCTTTAGTATCTACACGTGTATGAAAGAAATGTGGTACTTACACATACATATTCCCTGCCTTGGACAGAAAAAGGTCTTGTTTACAATGTTTTGGACAAAATACAGGCTGTCAGACGGTTTTCTATCCCTTACCTGCATCTAATACTGGGCTCAAATTCTCTTTCCATTTCTACCCAATTTTCATTTCATATTCTTGTACACAGCAAATTTTTTCTTGTACCAACTTTTT